>LPNX010116780.1:0-18002 GCA_001517045.1 Pseudotsuga menziesii
ATATATGATGAACTATCAGCACTTAAATAAGAGAAACTAGCCTATATGTTTTTGTATTTTTCTGAGATATGTATTTCTTAAACTGAAACAAACACTATTCTACTGCAAAAATTACAATGCAGAAGATTATTTATGTTTTATTTTTCATTTAAAAAACACTCAAAAAAGTACTGTGCATGTATAAATGCAATGCTTGGGTAGACTTGACACTTATAAACTGTGTAAAGAACACAAACAGAAACTAAAAGGCAGACAGACCCTAAAAACCAGCAAAAGAAGCAGGCCAGGACCTCAATTTGGGTGCAAACAATGATCTGAAAATCACTGCAGACTTTCAAACAGGTAAGTACAGACCAAAAACTGATAGACAGTAGACTGGACAAACAGAGTCTAAGACCCTGATCACTGATCTAGACTCAAGCACTCAACCAATAACCCAAACAGGCCAGGAAGTTTCAAAATGCAGACAGTAAATAACACAAGTAAAAGGAACCCAAGGGCTTCGAAAAGCACTCAAACGTGATCACCTGAAACACTCAGACAACTATGCAACACTCTTAAAGAAATCCTCTACAGAAGACAGGACTCATACCATGCCAAAGAACAAGCAAACTTTAACACCAAAAATCACAGTCTTCAGGGATATGCGCGACTGTATAGTAGAGCAGGTCGTGTATGATGCACGACTGTCTATAAGGACAACCCGCGCATGCAACTCTATATGCGCGACTGTATAGAAAGAAAACCCGCGTATAGGTATAAAATTTCCTCAAAAAACAGAGAAAGATCAAGACTTTCAAATGCTGTAAGTATGTAAGAAAGCAGGCTAAAAGATCACAAACAAGACTTCAAGCAATTACTGGCCAGGAAAACAGAAAAAGACCTAAAGCAAACTTGGCATCCCCAGCGGCAGATTTAGTCAGAAGACTGATGACTGCATGATACTCAGCGATGTTATTGGTAGCGGGACCTATACAAACCGCTCCTGAACTGACCAAATCTCCAGCGGGGTGTTAGATTTTTATCATTAAGCTAGAATTATATTAGGATCTTTAACTAAGAGAATAACAAGCACAACAATCAAACACAAGAGACAATGAACACATTTTTTATCCTTGGGGAAACCATAAATTGTGAAAACCTTGCAACTTCCTTAGAGATAGAATCAACACCAAAAGTAGAACCCAAAACAGTAAGTGATCTCCCAACAATAGTAACCTTCTTTCTATCTAGCCCCAGTGTCTTCTCCTTCCTCAACTATGCGCTACACTTGACTGTGTATGAGATGTGTGATAAATAGAGAGGCTAGCTCTCTATTTATACTAATTCTTGACTTGACTAAACCCTACTAGGGCTGACCTCTCTAGGAGAGTCTAATAACCCTAGTGCCCTGGAACTACGGGGACTTTAACCCTTAGCCAATAGGAGGGTTACCCACAATGACTTGACATGAATTGTTTACATTATAGACCTTCTCGATTGGAACATCGGGGCATGACATAACTCAAGTACATCCAGGAATAAACCTCGGGTTACAATATATAAGAAATACAAGTGAAATACATTTCGAAGTTACATATAAATCAACACTTCGTCTTAACTAGGAAGGTATTCTTTCGACACAATTTTGAGCACAAGTCTTCTTCTCTATATCTTCTAGATCATCATTGAGTCCTCGTCATCTTCAAGTCATATTCATCTTCAAGTCATCTTCATATTTGGATCTGGATCATCACTCGATCTGGATCACCACTGGACATCATCATTGGATCTGGATCATCACTACTAGATCATCATCACTGGATTTGGATCATCATCACTCAATATAGATCATCACTGGGTCATCATCATGGGTGCTATCTCTTGATTCTTCTCGTCATAGGAACTTCTATAGAGCCAGCCCTTTTTCATGCTGGATGTACATCTACAGAGCTAGTCCTTTTTCATACTGGATGTATCATCACAGAGCTAGTCCTTTTTCATACTAGATGTGGCATCTACACAGAGCCAGTCCTTTTTCATACTAGATGAGTCTTCACAGAGCTAGTCCTTTTTCATACTAGATGTGGGATCTACCCAGATCTAGTCCTTTTTCATACTAGATGAGTCTTCCAAGAGCTAGTCCTTTTTCATGCTAGATGTGGGATCTACCTAGAGCTAGTCCCTTTTCATACTAGATGAGTCTTCACAGAGCTAGTCCTTTTTCATAATAGGTGTGGGATCTACCCAGAGCGAGTCCTTTTTCATACTAGATGAGTCTCCATAGAGCTAGTCCTTTTTCATACTAGATGTGGGATCTACCCAGAGCTAGTCCTTTTTCATACTAGATAAGTATTCACAGAGCCAACCCTTTTTCATGCTGGATATGGGATCTACACAGAGCTAGTCCTTTTTCATACTAGATGCGTCTTCACAGAGCCAGCCCTTTTTCATGCTAGATTTGGGATCATCACATACACTTGACAATAAAAGGAACCAATCCTCTCACCATGTTGAAAGGGCACAACAATTATATCTGACCATGGAAGGAACCAATCCTCTCACCATGTCAGAATGGCACAACACTTACATCTGAACATGGAAGGAACCAATCCTCTCACCATGTCAAAATGGAATAGCACTTACATCTGACCATGGAAGGAACCAATCCTCTCACCATGTCAGAAGGGCTCAGCACGGACACATCACTTCCTCTTGGGAGGAATCTCAATTTGGAGAACACCAAGATTCTCCTTGAAGTACTCAAACTTCACCCTAGCCAATGGCTTAGTCAACACATCAGCTATCTGTTCATCTGTTGCAACATATTGGAGCTTCACTGCTCCTCTCTGCACCATATCCCTGATATAATGATACTTGATATCGATATGCTTCGACTTGTCATGGAATACTGGATTCTCTGACAACTTTACACAACTCTGGTTGTCACAGTATATACAAGTAACATCTAAATGGAGATCAAATAAATCAGACAATAGCTTCTTCAACCATACTGTTTCACAACTAGTTGAATAGGCTATGACATATTCTACTTCAGCTGTACTCAATGCCACACAGGATTGCTTCCTGCTAAGCCAAGAGATCACACCTGATCCCATACTGAAGCAACACCCTAAAGTGCTCTTCCTATTGATGGCACTGCCTACCCAATCTGAATCAACATAACCCTCCAGGTTAATCCTTTGATCAGTCTTATACTTGAGCCCATAATCAACTATACCCTTTAGGTACCCCAGAATGTGCTTTGCAGCAGTCAAGTGAACATGTCTCGAATCTATCAAGTATTGGCTCAAGGTGTTCACAGCAAAGAAAATATCTGGTCTCGTGTTCATCAGGTACATCAAGGACCCAATCATCTGACGATAAATCATGGCATCAATCGACTTTGATGAAGCATCACTCAATAGATTCATATTCGATGCCATAGGTGTGGTCAATGCCTTACAGTCCATCATCCCAAATCTCTTCAGGATCTCTACTGCATACTTCCCTTGTCCAAGGAAGATTCCATCCGTAGTCTGCCACACCTCCATACCTATAAAATAATGCATCATACCCAAGTCCTTCATTTCAAACTCAACAGCAAGCTTTCTCTTCATATCAGCAATCAACCCATCCATCCCTGTCACAAATAGATCATATACATATAGTAGAAGCATCACTAGGTTGCCATCTTCAACCTTGTAGTAAAGGTTGGAATCTGCTTTACTCTTGGTAAAGCCCAAACTTGATAGAAAGATGTCAATTTTTCCATACCATGTCTTGGGTGCCTATTTCAAACTGTACAGGGATTTCTTCAATTTACATACGTGAGACTATCTGTCATGTGTCTCAAACCAAGTGGTTGCTCCACATACACTTCCTCTTCCACTACACCATTCAAGAAAGCAGTCTTGACATCCATTTGGTGTATCTTCTATTTCATTACTGTAGCCAGAGCAAGTACTGATCTGATGGAAGTGTATCTGGGTATAGGTGCAAAGGTTTCTTCATAGTCTATTCCTTCTTTCTAGGAGAAACCACAAGCAACAAATCTTGCTTTATATTTTTCTATGCTACCATCTGCAGCATGCTTAATCTTGTAGATCCATTTGGAAGTTACAGCTGACATCCCTTCTGGTCTTGGGACAACATCCCAAACATTGTTCTTCATGACCGATTGATACTCTTTGATCATAGCATCCTTCCATTCTTTCTATTCTGCTGCTTCTTCATAATTGGAAGGTTCTTTATTAATGAAATCACATAGTAATGCTACATAACTGGAACAGGATCTGGTCCTCTTTCTTTCTCTGAGATTCTCTTCTGGAACCCCGTATCTTTCCGCACCTTGGATAATTTCTCATACCCAAGGAGGTTTCCTCTTGTGAGGATTCTTCTCCTGAGGTGGATCTACAAGTCTTTGTGGTTCTTCAAATTCTTGATCTTCTTCTTGAGTTTCTTTGTTCATGATTGTATCATGAATTTTGGGTGCTTCTGCTTCTTCAATTTCTTCAACAAGTTTCTTTCTGGATTTGATGTAGGCTGAATCTTCGTCAAATGTTACATCCCTGCTGATGTCAATCTTCTTGAACCCTGGGAGGTATATTCTATAAGCCTTTGAGCTTTTAGAGTATCCCACAAATATACCCTTCTTTCCTGAAGGATCTAATTTTTTCCTCTTCTCTTTTGGAATGTGTATGTACACTGGACATCCTAATATTCTGAGATGGATGACTTCTGGTTTCTTGCTGGAGAAGACTTCTTCAAGAGTCTTGTTCTCGAGTACTCTGTGTGGAGTACGGTTTTGTACATACACCGCTGTTCTGGCTGCTTTTGCCCAAAGATGCATAGGAAGATCTTGATCATGAAGCATAGCTCTTGCAGCTTCCATGATGGTTCTATTCTTCCTTTTTGCAATCCCATCCCATTGTGGATTATATGGGGTGGAAAACTCCCTCTTAATCCCTGAGTCTTTGCATAACTCTTTGAATTCACTTGATTTGAATTATCCACCATTATCTCATCGAAAAATCTTCATCTTCTTCTTTGTGTGATTCTTGATCAAGGATTTGAATTCCTTGAACTTGTTGAATACTTCATCTTTGTTCTTCATGAAGTAAATCCATGTATTCCTAGAAAATTCATCAATGAAAGAAAAATAGTATACATACCCGCCTAGTGAACTTGAGGACATTGGTCTGTATACATCGGAGTGGATGATTTTCAAGATCCTTTTGCCTTGCTCTCACTACTTGGAAATGTCTTCTTTGTATTCTTTCCTTTCGCACATCCTTTGCATACTCCATCATGTTTTGTTTGAATTTCTGGAAGACCTTCAAAAGCTTTGCTTGCAAGTGGTAGTGCTCTATAATGTACGTGTGCAAGCCTTCTATGCCAAAGTTCATTTGGTTCTTCTGATTCGTGAACCAAATCTTGTTTTGGTTGGCCCTTCAATTTGTATAGATCTCCTTCTTGTTCCCCAATCACTATTGCATCGTCAAAAATCTTTCCTTTTGGCCACATAAGAACTTGGCCATCTAAGAAAGACACCCTCATTCCTTTTTCATCCAATGCAGATATGGAGAGGAGGTTCTTTTTTAGTCCTAGAACAAATAATACATTCTTCATCTTCATATACTTTCTAGAGTCTAGTTTATAGGAGGATTCACCAATACCTTTTATTGGATACTGGTAGTCATCCCCAAGTTTCACCTTGTGAGGTGACTCATGTTCAGATAGCTTCACAAATGATTCTTTGAATCCCGTCATGTGCTTGGAAGCACCCTTGTCTATTAGCCAATCATTGCTTCCATGTGAAATAGTTCCTGTGAGAGTGGATATCAGTACATATTCTTCCTCACTTGAAGAATCATCACTTTCTTGTCTGATTCTTTTTGTGGAAGGTTCATCATCCTCTACAACATGAGCATGCTGTCTTCTCTTGTTTCCCTTCTTCTTTAAGTTCCCTTTATTAGGGAAGAATTTGGATATGTGACTTTTCTAATCACATGTGTAACATCTAATAGTAGATAGATCTCTTCTAGAGTGTGATATCTTACCTTTGGAGTGATGATGGCTACTTCAGGTTTTCTTGGAGTGAACTGTTAGAGCTTGATCTTCACTTCCCATCTTCTCTTCTTACACTGCTATCTGAGCTTCTTCTTGAGAGCATTCTTCCCATAGTCTACTGAACTTGAATAACTTCTTTATGGCATAGATCCCTTGAATGAAAGAGTCCCATGACCTAGGGAGACCATTCAAGGTGGTCATCACAATCTCTGCATTTTCCACTTCTTCATCTACTGCTTCTAGTTATTCCTTGATCTGAGATACCCTTGTAAAGTAAGATTGGATGGTATCATCATTCTGGATCTTTACATTCTTCAATTGGTTTCTCAGATTCATCTTTCTGTTTATGTTCTTCCCTTCAAAAAATTTGATTAGGGCATCAAACATAGCTTTAGGTGTCTTGAGGGAGGACACCTATGGTATGAGGTGATCCTTGATTGAATCAGCAATAATCCTCTTTGACATAACCAACTTATTTTTATGTAAGGCCCTAGCCTCATCTCTTTGTGGAAATGGAACCTCCTCATTGATATAGGAGTCCAACTCATTTTCTTCCAGAACCAAGGAGATCCTATACTTCCAGGCTTGGAAATTATCAGATCCCTCAAGCTTTTCATTAAGCTTGGTATGATGAGACATCTTAACTGAGAACGTCAAATGGAAATACAAAATATTTAGATCTTACCAGGTCAAGATGTTGGATCTGAATTTGGATCTGGAATCCTGCAGTGTCGGTTCAGGAGAAGATTAGGGGTTTGCTTTTCTAGAGTTCTGTCCAACCAAATGCTTTGAATTTGATCCCTAACTTTTATTTTTGGGAGGAGATCAATCCATGCCTGGGCTCACTGAAAAATTTCTCTTCTGTGAAAAGCCCTAATTTCTGACAGCAGTGTTGGGTCCAAAACTGAAAAACCTCAGAATTGGATTCTGCTTTGACAGAAAGATGCACCCTAAGGAGGAGAGTTAATCCAACCTTCTTTTGCTGAAAATCCATGGATGAAGATCCACAAAGTAGGAAGCCCTAGTTCCCACAGCTGCATAGTGTCTTCTTCTGAGGTTAGCTCTGATACCATGTTAGATTTTATATCATTAAGCTAGCATTCTACCAGGATCTTTAACTGAGAGAATAACAAGCACATCAATCAAACACAAGAGACAATGAACACAGTATTTATCCTCAGGGAAACCATAAATGGTGAAAACCCCGCAACTTCCTCAGAGATAGAATCAACACCAAAAGTAGAAACCAAAACAGTAAGTGATCTCCTGACAACAGTAACCTTCTTTCTATCTAGCCCCAGTGTCTTATCCATCCTCAACTACACGCTACACTTGAGTGTGTATGAGATGTGTGATAAATAGAGAGGCCAACTCTCTATTTATACTAATTTTCAACTTGACTAAACCCTACTAGGGACAACCTCTCTTGGAGAGTCTAATAACCCTAGTGCCCTGGAACTGTGGGGTCTTTAACCCTTAGCTAATAGGAGGGTTACCAACAATTACTTGTTTACATTATAGACCTACTGTCTTCGTTTCGCTTAGAGCGTACTTCTGGTTTAAATTTCTTTCTGGTGGATCATGTCTGCATCGGTTGAGGCGGTGCTGGGGGAGTTTTTTCATGGGGTACAGAGGCAGGTGGGTGATTGAAAAGGTCCTGCAGACCCCCTTGTTCAAATTCTCTCATTAGTTCCTGAAGCTCACGATCAGCTGTCATGGGCTCAGTTGTAAAACTGAAGATAATGTGTAATGCGAACTTCTGGGTTGTGGGTGTCTTCTTATAGAATCCATCCATGAAATCTGTCATAACTGTGCATTGAAGACACCAAATCTGTCAGAGATCTTTTCCAAACGGCGGTAGATTTCCCAAGATCTCATTAGTACAGGCAGTTAATACAGGTAACGTACCGGTGCTGCCAAATTTGATTTCCCCCAACGGTCGTATTTTAAGCTTCGCCAGATATTTCCTTCTTCGACACAGGCAGCAACTCTAGCTGCACCCTAATAGGGACATTTGACACTCCTTGATACCATATTCGACATAGCTTCGAGCTTCAACCCCTGATAGAATGTCCTCCACCACCTTAATGATTCCTTTTATTTCTGAGAGCTTGGTCAGACATAGGTCCGGATACTCATGGAGAAGTTGGGTTACTTTGCTCACCCTTTCTTCATCCCAATAATCTCCAATGGTAGCATACTTGGGCTATTCTTCTGATCTGATATTTACTGTCCTTGTCTTCGAGGGCTGAGTCACTTCAGGTGCTTCGACTACTGGTCCATGTACTTCGCAGTGCCCTTCTGACTTAGGAATGTTAATGTTGCGCGGATCATCATCCTCGTCAATTGCGAGGTTATAACATTCTACTGCATTAGCTTCTTGTTCCTTCCAATTAGGTTGGTATTCTGCTATTTCTTGATCATCAAACACTTTAGTATGGATCAATCTAACAGCTGCGTCCAGAGCAGGACAAACCTCATTAATAGAAAATGTCATCACAAAAAAATCAATAAGAGTATCCCAACTTACAGTACCATGGAGAAGCTTGACCTCCGCATACCAATTCTTTTCTATAGGTTCCAGAGTGTGAATAAACCTATGCACCCATTCTTCATGAGGTACACGCTGCCACGCCTGGCAGCACTGCTCCAAATGTTCATGAGGGCTAGTCTTTCCATTAAACCTGCTTCGCACCTCCTGAGGTTGATCCACGAATCTCAAGCGAAGGGACTTTTGACAAGCTTCCCAACTAGGAATGTACTTTTTATGACCATTCCACCACCTAGCAGCAGTGGCTCTAAATACTGAATCTAGAGTCTCCAGTTTCTGTGAATCTGGTACCTGTTCTGAAAATTGCACAATAAAATTTTTGGGATCTATCGAGCCATCAAAAGTGAGTAAGACTCTCATCTGCGACCCAAGCCATCTAAGAGACTTGGTAATTCTCGCACAGCGATGTCCATGTAGCTCATAAAATCTACTCTGCCAATTTTCTAAGCCTTCATCTGAATCTGTCATACAAGAACTACTTCCAATCCATTATACCTTCGGCAGTAGGATCAACATAATCTTCTTCCTTAGCAGTGATGTTGTATATATGATCCAAGTCACCCTGATATTCCTCTCTGAGTGGTTCTGTGTACCTTTCTCCTTGAGAAGGCTCCAATGGTACTATGAATCTCAAACCTTTCCCTTCAAAAGTCATCTATCTCTTCTTAAGGTTAATGACTGCATCATTGTCTATTGTCCACTCAATTCCTAGCAAAGCTAGGTAGGGGTTGCTATCGTCGATTATCTCAATGACTTCGAAGTCTGCTAAGGTACTAACTCCATCAATATCTATTGGGACACTAGAGAATCTTCCTAGGGGCACAATCCTCTACTGATTGGCTAATCTCAACTATATGGGGGACCAGTCAAGAGTAGGTTTTCCCATTTGTTCCCATGTCTTCTTAGTTAAGACATTTACTTCTGACCCTAGATCTAAGATGACATCAGTCATGTCATACTCTCCAATCTGAGCATGCAATCTCATTTCTCTTCCATTTATTCTGACTCTATTAACAATTCTTTCCTTACCAGAACTTTGCTGAGGTTCACAAGAAGCAATAACTTTCTGCAACTCATTTAAAGCATTCTGGTTCCTTAAGAGCTTCATACAACTCTGCAAAAAAGAGGATAGGGTACTTACTTTATCCGTCAAAGCTTCTTGAGGCTATAACAACTGCTGGTGCTGTTGCACAGGTGCTACTGATGTTCCCGGATCAGCAAAATCTGTTTTGGCTTCCATAAATGTCTCTTTCTCTCTTTCAACATCAAATGCTGGAATTTTCTCTTGGGTCTTGCGGACCCAAGCCTCGACAGGTTGGTTTTCCTTAGTCTATCCATGCGTTGTAGCTCCACTCCTGGTAACAACATTAATGGCTGGGACAGGTCTTTGCTCCACAGAAATCAGCTGAATATTCTGAGTTGGAGTACTATTTCTTTCTTGTATTTTAGCTATCTACTGTGGACATTGCTCAATGACATGATCGATTGCTCTGCAATATCAACATGTCGTAGTTGGGTTTCGATAGTCTCTACCTACATGTCCTTCCTGATTACATTTATAGCACACAACCTGTCCTCGACCTCTTTCGGCCATACCACCACGACCACGATCGCCAAACGTACCTCGACCTCCATGGTAACCATATCCATCATTGCCTTGTGCATCATTTTGGACCCTATACGCATCATAGGTACGCTCTCTCATGAGGTCAAAGCTGCGACACCCCTCTTCATTGTGTCCTACTGACTTACAGAATTTACAATAAGGATTCTTAGGTACCTGGACATATCGTTGTAGCAGATAGTAGTCCTCAGGTCGATGCTGACCAGTTGTTCGGCAGATCTCACAATATAAAACATTAGGGTTAAATGGGTTTGGCGCACCAATATTCAGGTAATTTCTTAACGCATGACACTATTCCTTGTCATGACCTTCTATCCTACAGCGTGTACACCAAACCTCTTCGCGAATAGACTTCCCCTTCTTCATCTCGCGAAGCTCCAAAGCCATTGCTGCCAACTGCGCTTGGATTTGGGCTATGCTAGAGTTATCTTCGACAGGAGTTGTTTCCAGTTTCATGGCAATCTCCAAAGCCTCTTGCTGATCAGAAACCTTCTGTTGCATGAGGGGAGTTCTAATATGTGGTAATAACGCTGCAATGAACCATTCCTTGTGCTGCACTGGTCCAATGGTGAAACTAACTTGATCTAGCACAACTTTGAATCTCTGATCAAAGTCCCAAACCGATTCTCCTCACCTCTGCTGAATTTCTTTTAACTCCGTTATACATTGTGACTCTGATTTAGGCTTCTTGAAATCTTTAATCATAGTTGTCTTAATATCATCCAGGACATGGTTTTGAGTACTGGAAAACTTCATGAACCAGGTCAAAGCTCGGTCTCTGAAGGAAGTAACCAGCTGCGCTCTTTTGATATCTGGATCCGTAATGTTCTTAGCAGTCCACACGGCTTCACATAAGAACCAAAACTGTTCAGGGTCCTTTGACCCAGTTCCTTTGAAGACTGGGAGCTTAATGTCATCATGCGTATGGGCCATCGCGGATCTAGGGGGGGAGGTAGGGGGACTGGTAGTAGGCGGGGGGGGGGCTTACTGGGGTAGACTGACCTGCGACAGGAATACTCGGGCTAGGGTTACTTTCAGACTGCGACAGGTTCTCAGGGATAACAGATCTTTGCTGCGGGGTTATGGGAGGATTTCTAACATAGGGGGTTTCTTCAGACTCAGAGTCTTCTAGACTTACTGGGGTATACTCAGTATCCTAACCTAGGGTATCGGACTCAAAATTTCTCTTATATCTTTTACCACTTCGCAGCAAACCACTTTTCTCGTCGAAGTCTCTTTTGCTTCCAAACATAAGTTAGTACTACTAAATCTAACAGTCTGATTCAATGAGCAATATACCGTTTTCAACCAATAGCATTTTAATTTTCAAATTAAATGAATGCAAGTACTTACCCCTTGGTCCTTTGAAAAATTGTCGTTCAGCTTCGCTAAAAGAGGTACTTGTGTCGATGGAAAACTCTGACACCAACGCTTCAAGGGTTCGCGTCGTCCAGAAATCAACAGCGCGAGAGATCACATTGTTTACTCCTTTCAATATGTTGATTCTTGCGGGAGTCCAATTAGGAAACTAACCTTCTTGGAAGTTCGTCCTCCTCTCTATCAACCTGAATAACCACTGGTGCAATTCTATGTGGATACTACCAAAGAAAATTTCATAAATATTAAAGAAAACGTACCTTTGTAAAAAGTCGTCTGAACTACGATGAGGATATTTATTTTCTTGTTTAGCAAATTTCAAATAAGTCTCTTCGATCCAGTCACCGATTTCTTTGACTGAGGGTCTCCACAACATAGCCCTCCAGGTACGACGTAGATCCCTCTTGAGTAAATACTGAGTTCAACCGACAACGGAACCAATTTGTTGGGCTACAGGGCAGACCCAGGTTTTATACTCTTATCTTCGCACCAACAAAAGACCCACAGTGTTGGCCCTTTCAGCAATAGCCTGCAAATAGGTTGCAATCTCACCCGAAACAGCTATGGGGTGCCGCAGAATCAGGTTTCTACAAGCAGAAGAGGGATATTACTGTACCTTTAGCCTTTAAGAAATTATAATCATACAATACAAAGCTTCGACAATTACTTATTCATCTTCGCAGTTAGATAAATAAACAGTGTCTTGCTTAACCCTTTACTGGGAATTCACAGCGAAGTTAGTATTTTGCAGTGATCTTACTTATCAGTTATTTACTTATCAATGCATAAAAGAACATAACAGAAACAACACAAAAGAACCACAACACAAGATATAACGTGGTTCACCCCCAGTGTAGGGGCTACATCCATAGAAATGTGTTTTATTCAACTCTTTACAAAAACCACAGTTCTGATCTACGCACACAGCTGTAGATCCCTTCAATTCCTCAAGCTGCGCACTTAGCTGCAGATCTCTGTGCACTCAACTGCAGATCTTCTTAATCACCCAAAAACCCTCTGCGCACATAGCTACAGAGGTCATCCACGCACACAGCTGGGACTTAACCTTTCTTACAAAACCCTAGGATAGCTCTTAGCTTCGCATTACATGAGCATCATAAGATAATCGTCAAAGGCCTAACCTGACTCTTTTACAAAAGTGCCTATTTATACAAGTGCACTTATTACAAAACCCTAGGTTTAAACCATGGGCACCCTGAAACCCTAACCCTGGACTTAAACCATGGGTTAATTACAAAAAGAGGGCTTTGACTCAACCCCGACACCCCTAAGACTATTTTGAGTCACAACTCCGCTTACAAGCTTCCACAAAAGTCACGGAGTTACCAAAATTAAGGACCATTAAGGTGCGCGCCCCAACAAACATCAGGGCATGACATAACTCAAGTACATATTGGAATAAACATTGGGTTACAATATATAAGAAATACAAGTGAAATACATTCCGAAGTTACATATAAATCAACACTAGGGAATAGAGGACCCAAGTAGCTGAGGAAATATTCAAGGTGTGGCGACAAGCACCATCAGTGAAGCCGTAGAAAGCCATCTGCATGACCAAAACATGGTATAAACAGATGCGGACACTAAACTTAGAACCATCTTGAAAATACTAAAAGCACACTGAAAGCCAAGCAATATACATATATATAAGATACTATCCAAGACAGACCTAGGCATAGTACCTTTTTAGGGGCAACCCATTGTGAGGTTGCCCCAAAGGGATTCCATCGTAGTCAACGATATCGTAGGCTCCTTTCTCTAAAACCTTAGAAATGACAAAAGGTCCATACCACATGGACTTGAACTTACCCTTCCCTAGTTTTTCATATCTCTGATCGTAAGTCAAAACTAGTTCACCCTCGTTAAAGGCACAAGGTTGGATAGATTTATCATACCGCACCTTGACGCATTTCTTATGTGCCTCATTAGCCAAGGAAGCATCTCTCTGAGTCTCATCAAGGTTATTCAAGTACAAAAATATTTCTTTGTCTGCAGAAGTGTCTGGGAGAAGTTCGACGACAAGTTATAAACATGGAATTTGACATTGAATTGGTAAGACAACTTTGAGTCCATAGACAAGATGGAATTGCATGAAACCAGTGGTTGTTTTCACTGAAGTCCTATAAGCCCAAAGAGTGGAGAAAAGAACGTGGTGCTAGTTGGATTTATGATCTCCAACCATTCGATGAAGCATAGTTTTTAAAACTTTGTTAATGGCCTCTACCTGACCATTAGCTTGTGGATAATATGGCGTAGAGTTTTCATGGTGAAAACCTAGCTTGGGACTTAGTTCCTCCATCATTTGATTACGAAAATGTGATCTGTGATCGGTAACAATGGACTGCATGATTACAAATCTTGCTATGATATGATTGAATAGGAAGAGAGAGGCAGTCTTACCATCTTCCACATATGTAGGCATGGCCTTAGCCCATTTTGTGAAATAGTCAACGGCTACGATGATGTAACCTTGCCCCCCAGCTGAGGTAGGCTTACAATGCATGAATTCAATCCCCCATTTGGAAAATGGGCCAACGGTAATGACAGGGTGCAGGGGAGCAGGATGAGTGCGCTTTTTGGGATAAAAATGTTGACATGGTGGACATTTCTTAATAGCCTCATGACATTATTTGAAGACGGAAGGCCAGAAATAGCCAGCGCGAAGGATTTTCTGGGCTGTAGCCATCCCAGATAAATGACTGCCACATGCTATAGAGTTGCAATCATTCAACACATGTTCAACCTCCTCATGGGTGAGGCATCGCCGAAGAATAGAATCAATCCCACGTCTATACAAGGTATCATTCAGGATGAGGTAGTATTTTGCGTGGTGACAGATACAGCGGCGATCGTCATGGGATAAATGTGTTTGAAATCATTATTTTTAGAGATAAATAAGCAAATCTCCATACCATGGATTGGTAGTGCTAATCAAGAATAGGAATTCATCCGAAAATGAATCACTGGGCTCAGATTTTGTCGAAGCACAGGGAAGATCACACATGATCTCGACAAAGAACAAGGATTTCTTTGATGTGGCTTTGGAAAATTCCAGATCGAATTCCTGTAGTATGACTATCCATTGGGAGTACTTTCCCCCAAGCACCTGACGATTCAGGATGTAATACATAGGGTTCTAGTCTGCCAATACAGTCGTTGTGCAGAGCAAAATGTAGTGACAAAATTTTTGTATAGCAATGACCATGGCCAATGCTAACTTTTCCACATGTGAGTACTGAGTTTCAGAATCCATAAGATTCTTACTAGTGTGGTAAATCACGTGCTCCTGACCATTGGGATTTTCCTACACCAAAACCATAGCGATGGTAGTAGCGGAGGTAGCATTATACAAGAGAAATTCCTTTGAATAATATGGGGGGTGTATCACGGGTGAATGAGTCAAAGTGTGTTTAAGATTATCAAAGGCGCGTTGGGCTTGGTCATCCCAGAAGAATGGGGTGTTCTTATTGAGGAGACGCATATAACCGTGCGTTTTCTCTAAGAAATTGCACATGAAACAATAGAGAAAGTTTTCCTTCCCTTACAAACTTTGGAGTTCAAGGAGATTAGTTGGGGTTGGTAGAGCTAAAATGGCGGCAATTTTCAAAGGATCAATCTGGATGCCATCTTTAGAGACCACAAAACCTAGCAGACGTCCCGTCTCAACCCATAAAACACATTTATGCAGATTGAGCCATATATTATAATGATGACATCTTTGGAATATCTCTCTAAGATGACCAGGGTGGTCCTCCCATCACTGTGAATGAGCAGGGAGGTCATCAAGGTATGGTTCAACAATATGTTTAATGTCGTGAAAACATAGGACATCACACGCTAGAACGTGGCTCCAATATTTTTCAAGCCAAAAGGTAACTTCTTA
This sequence comes from Pseudotsuga menziesii, assembly GCA_001517045.1. Classification (NCBI taxonomy): domain Eukaryota; kingdom Viridiplantae; phylum Streptophyta; class Pinopsida; order Pinales; family Pinaceae; genus Pseudotsuga; species Pseudotsuga menziesii. The sequence continues at coordinate 15,511 of LPNX010116780.1, forward strand.
TATGCAAAGGTTCCCCATGGGAAAATGAATGTCATCTTGTACTGATTGTGGGTAATATCTCAATCTGATTATAGCTAGAGAATCCATCCATAAATGAGAAGATGACACTTCTAGCACAGTTGTCGATAATCTGATCGATGTGCAGAGTAGGAAAGTTGTCCTTGGGACAAGATTTATTTAAATCCCTAAATTTGATACAGACTCTAATGGTGCCCTGCTTTTTATTGACAGGGACAACATTCGATACCCATTTCGTCAGGGGTATGGGATAAATAAACTCATCTTTGAGAAGTTTCTCAATTTCAGCGTTAATAGCTCTACCCTTCTGAGGATGGACTTGCCTTAGATTTTTCCTGATAGGTTTGGATGTGGGATAGGTTTAAATTTCATGGACCACAATGGATGGGTCAATCCCTACCATATTTTCATAGGACCAGGAAAAAATATCATAGAATTCTTTGAAAAGTGCCTTGTATGCTTCAGATTCATTTGCCGAGTAGTTCTGCCCAACATGAACATACTTGATGGTACCAGGCTTGGCTGATATGTCAATCGGATTCGTCTGAGTAATGTTGCAAAGGTTTCCTTTAGAATATGTGTATTGCAACAAACGGGACTTTGGGGTATGTTGACAATATCAGTAGGAAACATGGATGCATAATCGTGGTTAATCAAACTGGTGTTGGGGAGGAACATAGATCTATGATGTTGATCCTCCCAATTGGACTCATCCGTACTCATGATCTCCAGAATAGACTCATTGGAAGGAAAAGTCTCTGAGAGATAATCTAGAATAGGAAGAGAAGGTTCTAACTAGTAAGGTAAATGGTAAGGATCTGAAGCCACTAGATGAAGGTTATCAGTGTGATCATCGAAAAAGGTTTGAATGGTGTCATACATTGCTTCGTTTGAACTCAACGACGTGGACTCAACAACTTGTTTACCCTTAGGCTCACAATCAAATGAGGTGATCATATGGATTGTCGTGGTATCTATGTTAGGAGGAGTGGATGGAAAAATCTCCATAAGGGATGAATCCTTCAACATGCCTACCCCAATCGACTGGTAAGGAGAAGGGGACTGGCCGAACATGGGGATGTTATTAGCCATGGAGGTAGTAACATCCGACATATAGAAATCGAGCTGGTCAATGGTAACAATTCTCCCTAGATGCGGAAATTGGAATGCTCGAAATACTGTTGAAGCGACAGTAGTCATGGCATAGAAGCAATTTATTCCTAGAAGGAGGTTGTAATCTAACAAGGCATCTACCACTTCTACTTGAATGGAAATGGTTTTGCCCCCAAGCTCGACCGCTAGGGCTGATATGAGACCATGGGGCTAGAAACCCCATTTTTCAAAGGCTTTGAGAGTCATAGGTGATGTTACAAGCTTGGGAGAGCCAAGATCTTTCCAACAAGATAGAGACAATACCAAGGTCGAAGCTCCTTCATCTAGTACCGTTCAAAAAACTTTCTTTCCAACTACTTTCGTAATGATCTGAAAAGCAAGTTTATGAGGTAATCTAGACTTATAGTTCTCAACATTGAAATGAATCAAATTAGTATCATCCAGGTCTAAAGCTCTGAATGTTGTTAATAAGTTTTTGTGCTGTGTAGGACAACTTTGGAGTACTTCTAAGGTAGACATTGCACAAGGTGCCTGAGTGAGATGTTCAACTACATTATAAAATTGAGCATCTTGGGCATTAGGGTTAAATACATCCTTCCAAAGAGTACTCTTGGGTAGAGGCAAAATCATGTCGAGAGTAGGCTTCTCGATGGATAGGGGGATAGTAGACAAGGATTCAGGAGAACTAGTAGAGGGAGCTTTCCCTAAAGAAGAATTATCTTCTTTCTTGTCTGTGGGTTTGTCATAATTTTGAATTCGAGTTTGCAAATTAATGGTATCCAAAGACATCATATGAATTTCCTCTGAGGAACTAGGGTTACCCTGATTAGACATGTGGTCTATCAATTGTTGCTGAGAGGGAAAAGGATCTGTGAGTACTGCAGGTGTGGGATTTGATTTCAGAAATTGGGAGATTTCATCCCGATGGGGACACTCTTTTGTGAAGTGGTCGCCTCCGCATAGCAAACATGGATATTTTTCCTTTCTTTTCCCTTTATCGTTATCACCATTGGTTGGTCTTGGATTCTCCTGTCAGTTTCCGGGTTTTTTATTCTTATTTTTACTCTTCTTTTTATTATTGCTCGAGGTTTGAGTACTCTGAATAGAATTGACCTCAGAGGAAACTTTAGGAGTTGAAGGAGTAGGGGTGGAAATTTGGGGTTGCTTGGCAGGTTTTGCTACTGATGGGGACTAGATTGAACCAATGTTAGGAACCCATGTCAATCCTTCTCTTTACTATGTTAGTATACTGTTGTTGGACGCATATGCTTTGTAAGTCATCCCATAGTAATTGTTGATCCATAGTTTGTGTTATTGTTGTGGGGCGCATATGCTTTGTAAGCCTCCTGTAGTATTTGTTG
>LPNX010116780.1:21380-59188 GCA_001517045.1 Pseudotsuga menziesii
CAACGTGTATCCTCCTCAGCACAATAGAAATGGCTTAGCAAACTCATGGGTTATGACTATGAGATCACTTATAAGAAGGGTAAGGACAATATTGTGGCGGATTCCCTTTCTCGCACATTTGATGACCAAAGTTCTCTTTCCGCTATTTCTATGCCCATTCCAAATTGGTTGCAATCGGTTCAACAGGGTTATGTCAATGACTCTTCATTATCTCACATCATCCAACGCTTGGACAACAACCCTTCTGCTATCCCACATTACTCTTGGGATGGTGCTTCACTGAGATACAAGGGTCATCTGGTGCTTCCCCAGAACACAGCTCTTCAACAAGCTATCTTCTATGAACTCCATGCTTCTCCGTCAGCGGGGCACTTTGGTTTTCTCAAAACGTATGAACGAGCATGGCGCAACTTCTTTTGGCAGGGCATGAAAAGGACAATTCAACAGATGGTGGCTGAATGTGATACCTGCCAGCGCAATAAGGGTGAAACAACACCCCTTCTGGGATTGCTCGAGCCCTTGCCCATACCTACCCGGATATGGATAGATATTTCTATGGATTTCATTGAAGGGCTCCCTAAATTTGGAGGGAAGACTATGATTTTGGTTGTGGATGATCGCCTCTCCAAATATAGTCATTTTTTGTGCTCTCAGCCATCCCTATACAGCCTCTTCCATTGCTCAAATTTTCCTGGACCAGATCTTTCATCTTCATGGAATGGCTTCTTCCATTGTCTCGGATCGTGATGCGACTTTCACCAGTCATTTTTGGATAGAACTCTTTCACCACACTGGCACCATACTGAAGATGAGTTCAGGTTATCACCCCCAAACGGATGGTCAGACTGAAATTATCAATAAATGCTTGGAAACTTATCTTCGTTGCTTCTCCTCTGAGAAACAACATCAGTGGGAAAAGTGGCTCCCTCTTGCTGAATGGTGGTACAATACCTCTTACCAAACTGCCTCTAAAATGACTCCATATGAAGCAGTTTATGGTCAGGCACCGCCAGTTCTTCTTCCTTACACCCCCAGTAGTTCTCCAGTTCAGGCAGTTGACGCGGTCCTTCGAAACCGTGATGAGGTTCTTCGCATTTTGCGCGAAAACCTTCACATGGCAAGAAATTGCATGAAGCAACAAGCTGATCAGCACCGTTTTGAGCGCACTTTTGAAGCTGGTGATATGGTTTTTCTTCGTCTCCATCCTTACAAGCAATCCTCACTAAAACTCAAAGGGCGTCATAAGCTCACTCCAAAGTTCTTTGGGCCATATAGGATTCTTCAGAAGATTGGGTCTGTTGCTTATAAATTGGAACTTCTGCCTTCTTCCCGCATTCATCCAGTATTTCATGTCTCTTGTCTGAAGAAAGTTCTTGGCACCAACATCAAAGGCCAAACTATTTTACCAGAACTGGATAATGAAGGATCCATCTTTTTGGAGATGGAGGCTGTCCTCAATAAGCGCACTCGTCAGCTTCGCTCTCGCTCTATCACAGAGGTCTTAATTCAATGGCACAGAATGCAGCCCGAGGATTCTATGTGGGAACCACTCCTTCAGATTCAGTGACAATTTCCACATCTAAAGCTTTGAGGACAAAGATTTTTCTGAGGGGGAGGGGATGTTAGGAACCCATGTCAATCCTTCTCTTTACTATGTTAGTATATTGTTGTTGGATGCATATGCTTTGTAAGTCGTCCCATAGTAATTGTTGATCCATAGTTTGTGTTATTGTTGTGGGGCGCATATGCTTTGTAAGCCACATGTAGTATTTGTTGATCCATAGTTTATATTGGCCCATGGTTTTGACCCATAGTATTGGCACCTATTTTTAGTATATAAGTGTGTGTGGAGGCCAAGGAAGGCACGGTGAAGTTATTTTGTATTGAGCTTGCTCAAAGGAGGTTTCCCCCTCGAAGTGGCTTGCAATTAATATAAAAGTGATTTTGAGTTCTGCTGCTATATCGTGTATTTTGATTACCTGTTTGCTGCAGGGTCCTCACAACCAATAATCCCATCAACAGGTACTTCTATTGGTGGCTTAGTGGGGTTAGTGCTAGGGCGAGGAGCTTGCGGGATCAAGTCATAAAGAGTTCCAGAGTGGGAATAGACCAAGTCTAGATACTGGGCTCAACTAATAGCCTACTCTTCAGTAACAGCACCACCCATAGCCACATCTCAGGCAATTGGAGGCAACAAAGATTTGGTAAACCAATTAGCTAATAACTAATCTGGAATAGGGGCCTTAATAATCCTTCTATGCTTTCTCCATTCATCGATGTGATCGGATATGTGGGTGGAGGTGTTATGTCACAGAGAAGTTAAAAGATCAGTACCCATTTCATAACAGATAGGAAGCTAAAAGTGTGTCAGAAACATGGTTGCTAACGAGCCAAAATCCATAAACAAATGTTGTGGGAGTTCAACGTACCATTTTGCGGTTGTACTGGTCAAAATTCGCTAAAAAATTCGTAACCGAACTGAATCATCCATGGGGGAGTTTGAAGAACACCAAAAATGGAATGTCATGACATGGTTTTTTGGATCATCTCCCTACTTCCCATCGAAATTTATGATGTCTGATGGTAATTTTACTAGAATGGGAGGCCATGAGGGATTGTGTCGAATGGGGTCATTAATCAACTTGGACAATTCAGGTAAGTCCAAAGTTTCTAGGAAATGTAACCGACGGTTAGGTTGCACATACTGGTAGTATTGATATGGAATATAATTACCAGTAGGACCATAAGTGTACTGATAGACAGGTTGTTGTGATGAAGAACTAATGAAACATCTGCCCATAGGGGGTTGATTTCCAGGATCAAGACCGTTAGGACCACTAGGGCCTCTAGGAGGAGGACCACCAGGACCACCGGGAGGTAGACCACCAGACTCTCCAGGGTCACTAGGGGGTAAACCTCTAGAGCCTCCGAAACCACTTGGAGGAGGGCCACCAGACCCTCTAGGGAGATTAGGAGGAAAGCCACCAACCCCCCCAGGACCACTAGGACCATTAGGACCATAATGAGGAAAGATACCAAGTCCTTCAAGACCATTAGGTCCCCTAGGGGGAGGACCTCCATAAGGCGGTCCTCCGACACCTCCTGCAGTATGTATAGGTATCCCCCCCAGAGTTAGCATGTAAGACCAGTTAGGTTCCTCCCATGGCGTAAAAGTATTACTAGGGTATGGAATTCCAGCATAAGGCATTCCTGTAGGATTAGGTGGATAATTAATTTTCCCTATAGGTATATGATGACCATAACCTCCAGAAGATTGAATGGTTACAGGTTGTGCCCCCAAGGGTTGACCTGAACTGGATGGGGGATTAACCACATTAGTATGGGTGGGAGGGACATGAATTGTAGATTGTTCCATCTTAGAGATCTATCCTTGACTAGGTACAATTTCGGTGTCTGATAACGTAGGTTGTGTCGGGGGTTGCCCCCCGGCACTAGAAGGTAATGATGGAACAGGAATTGAAGGTTAGGCCCCAGGTGCAGAAGACTTGGGAGGATTGGGAATAGACAAAACATGGGAGGTGGTGGGGTTGGTATTTTGACCTGGGTTGTGTGGTGTTACTGTGCGATCTATAATTGGTTCAATGGGTCTCATAGAATCAACAAGTGAATGGTATCCCACATGAACAAATGTGGAACGTGATGGTGGGGTGCCCAATATGTCATCTATTTTCCTGTCAATCTCCTGTGCACGGAGAATGGCTACATGGTATTTCCTACTTTCTTCTTCAACTTCAAAAGAGTTTAAATGGGTGCCAAATGAGGCAATGGCCTGTCCTATAGAGGTGTCCCAAAATGGAGCATTGGGACTATATTCCGGATGGGTAGTATCATAAACATGACCTTCTATGGGAGATTGGAACGAGGTATTTCCCCGAGAAGGTTGTTGGACCAAGGGAAGTGAGTGTGAAGAATGTGGTCCTCCACTTTCTGCAACCACATTATCTCCCACTTGGGATGTGGTAGCAGCTCCTTGGTTGATAGCTTCCATTGAATTTTCTCCTGAACCAGGAATAAAATCAGGTGGTAATCCCTGTACTCTTTTGGACTATATTAACTCATCCAGTTTGAAAAGTTCCTATCTAACCTAGGGTTTGGAAAACTAGAAAACACCAAAAAAATTTCCCTACACAAGCTATAGGTCAAACAAGCACACTTAAAATGACAGGAGGAGTTTAGATAGTCAGCTCTCTCACCAGGATTGTCAAGAAGGTGCCACTCGCGATATACCTCTAGGGTACATGCATAGTAATCTCCCTGAATGCTATTTTCGGTGTATGGCTCCAAGCAAGACAACCAAAGGGCTTTTCTCAGATGGATAAGGTATTCTAGTGGGGTCTCCCGATATACTCAAGGTACGTGGGAGCTCGAATCGGTAGTAGTATTCTCTAATGCATAACCGTACACAAGGGGCCTTTCGATATACAATTGAGTACGTGAAGTACCTTTGTATATACCTCAGGGGTACGTGAAAGGCTGTTTGATATACCAATGGTACGTGGAAGAACTGCGCGAGTCCGGGTATGTAATGCAGACAAATAACGACAACTCCTACGCTTAACGATGCCCGAACACATCTCTAACCTATCACTCCAATTGCTATGTAAATTTTAACTTAGTGACTACTGTTAATTTTAAAGTGGATGGTTAGGTGAATGCATGGTGTTTTGATAGAAAAGTAAAACCATGCAATATGCGTATGCAAATATTTCACTTTACCGTTCAGTATGCCTACTTACGAGAGGGAAAGACAGTATTTTCTTTTGTTTCAAAACCAAAAATATTTCCAAACAACAATCTTGAACACAAATTCAAAGACAAGCTACACTTTCCAAACTGATTTCTCTTTTCTGAAAGCATAAGAAGGGGAAGAGTCTCTTTTCCTAAAAGAAAAACAAGAAGCATACTACATGCATAGGCACTCAATTTTTCAATTTTTCTTAAAACATAGGTATATCTAACTTAAAACTACCATATTTTTGTTTTGATGAGATAATACTAAATGCATAAGAGACAAAAGAACATGAAGAGCCTGAAAGCTTGTAAAGCCAATCAGAGATCCAACGTCCAATGCTCAATGATGATAACCTAAAGGAGGAAAAAGAAGTTCTCTATGCAAACAAGAAATGAAACCTAGACGCTAATCAAATGTTTTTCTTTCAGTCTATATAACAGAGATGAAAAGAGATCTTATTAACACCCTAGGCTTTTCAAAAAACAAGAAGTTCTTTCACAATCACAACCAACAAGCACCAAAGTGAATGAACAATCAATAAGACTAATCTAGCTATTGAATTTTCCAATCAAACCAACCTTTAACCATAAAATGTCAAACCACACGCATCAAATTCTAACACACAAGCTTGACAGTGCAGGGCTGAAAGCAAATCAACTCAATTGTTTTTGCAAAAAATGAGAAAAAAGAGGTCTTGGAATGATGCCTACCTGGCACCGCGTTGCACGGGTCTTGAAAGAGCGGTTCTGGACCAGCACCACTTCTCGCCAACAGGACTCAGGCAGTGGCACTGCGTGCTACTAACTAGGTTCAGGCGGTGGCACCGCTTCTTGCCAACTGTATAAGCGTGGTTCCTTGTATAAATCCAAAACACAAAGGAGAACAATAGATCAAGTCAAAAAAAGATTAGATCAAGGTAAAAAATGATAGATTGAGAATAAAAAAGAGCATAAAAGGTTGAAATAATTCAGATCTAGATAGATCTGGAAGTTTCAAACCAAAAAACACTGAGTCAGATAGCAGATCTGACTGAAGAGAGTTGGAGAAGCAACCTGGATTCAAAAAAGAGTTGAAGAATTGAGGAAGATCAGATCAACTGATACGTATATTCATTCCCCAGTGGATTTGCCAGATTTGTAAGCAGGAATATTTCACCTTCTACGGATAGAAGCTGTTCCTTTGGTCTAAATGGTTTAGATCGAGAACAAATGAGTGAACGAAAAAGGATGAAACCCTCCCTGGATGTCATAGACACCTAGAATGCTGCTTCGATAGTGAACCTGTGTACCTACAATCAGATCAAACACAAAAACACATCAAAGCTACAAGAACATAATCTATTTATCCATGTCAGTGACTAAGGAATCCAACAACATTTACATGTGAAATCAAAACAACAGTAATGTGGGATGAAAGGAATCTTTGCATTAAGATGAATGGAGAAGCTTACAACCAATTAAGCCTTAGTGTCGACATGCATCTCCATGAAACCAACACTTCATCCCCATAAGCTCCAACTTTTCTCTCTATGCTCTCAAATGGTTTTGGCCAAGTGGTCAATCCAATAGCATAACAATACCTCTATAGTTCTCCCCTTCAACCATGGACAAGAGCTTGTATTTATAAGGCTTAATGGATAGGAATGGTTGAGAGATTTGTGGATGAGGTGGCGTCTAGGATCCTATGATGGGGTTTCTCGAGCTCAACTAACCCATAATGATAGGGATAAGGGAGGACATGAGGCTCATGATCTAGAAGCCTCGAGAAACTTCTCATTTCCCATTTTACCTAGGGTACCGATTTTCTCCTCTTATTACAAAGTGGTTTAAATGAGAACCACTTATGGACCAAGGGAAACATGCGATGACACCACTTACGGAAAACAACAGATAAGTGGTGCGAGCAAGGAACCGCTCATGGCTAACAGGGAAAGTGCAGTGCTGAGTATTTTCATGTAGAATTGACAAATGGTATGGGTTTTCACTCCAAGTGCTGGGATTAGGGACAAATAGGCATATCAAAGATTTTATCACATGATGGTGAGAGGATTTTGGTATAACAAGTACATTCAGGTGGAATACTTGAAGAAGAGGGTGTGTTATCTTCTAAATAAAATATTCAATAAGTTCACTCAGAACAATTTATTTTTTGATCACTGTTGAAGGTTTTAGGCCATATTATGAAAGATATTGGGATGACTAACAAGGTTGGGATATTTGATGTTCTATTTTTGAAGAAAATTTGAAATTTTTAGATTTCAGTGGCTTAGGCGAGTTTTTCAACAACTCTTTAGCCACCGAAAAGCTCACCTTTCGACAGCTAACAGTTTTAACATAGGACCATGTTAACCACCGAAAGCCTGCTAATAGCGTTTTTTATGAAATTTTTGGAAAATGAATTTCAGAGGCTTAGGAGAGCTTTCGAACAGCTCATTAGACACTGAAAAGACTTGGTTTCGGCAGCTAGCGGGTGATTGAAGGAGGGTATTAACCACCAAAAGCAACTGAAATGCGTTGGGGAAAAATCCCACTCAAAAAACTCAAAACACAGGTTTCTGTGGATAATAATGGTTTCAAAATGGTCTCTAAGTCACTGAAAGAAGACTTTCGGCAGCTAAGACCGAAATTTCAGGATGCTGTAAGCCACCGAAATGGGCGTTTAGCTATGAAAAGGCATCATTTTAAAATGGTTATTATGAACGTCTGGAGAATGATTTCTCAAAACGATTGGAGGTTTTTTTTCCCAACCAGTTATAAAACAATAAAGTCTCTCATTTTTCCTACGAGTATTTCATATTGGGAGAATCAAATCCATCTATGAGCCCTAATTTTTGGATCTCAAAATTTCCCTGTTTTACACATGTTTTTGAAATACATTTATCGGGAATATGAAAATGAATTTCCAAAAATTGAGAGAGGTTTTTTCTCAAAACAAAACAATATACAAAAACCTCTTTCACTCTATACACAAGTGTCACATATTTGAAGGACCAAATCCATCTCTGAGCCCCATTTTTTCAGTAGTTTAACCAAATTTTTAGGGCAAAAGTTGACCTAATAGGGTAGGTGACAGCAGAACAAGAAAATTTTCCTTCACCTACACCAAAAGAGAAAGATGAACCAGCAGAAAAGGCTTCCACCAGAAATCCCAAGACACAAAGGATAAATCAGTTGTTGAGGCAAGTGTATGAGATGGAAAATTTGGAAAGAGAAATAAAGAAAAACAATGCTACATTGACCAGGAGGAGCAAGCTGCTGCATAAATATTACCTAGAGCTGAAAGAAAGGTATGCTCAATAAAAGGTACCTGAAAGACAACACAATATTGTATAGGATGATTAGTCTTTAGAGATTGCAGATGAAGGAGGCCAAGCTAAACCCTATCACTCACCTCACATTGGAAACCCTAGTTGAAGCTGCAGTAAACCTTCAGCCTCCAAAAGCAAGCCAGGATGCTGTTAACCTTCCTAACATAGAGCTTACTGAATAAGAAAGCTAAGCAGATAGACTGGAAAGAACAATTTTGGAGGTAGCCTAAGAATTTTTGAAGAATAGGGCTTTCAGTGGCTTAGGCGGATGCTGAGGAAGTTCATTAACCATCGAAAGCGCTGCTTTCGGTAGCTAACGGTTCTGATATTTTGGCCTCTTAACCATCGAAAGCAGACAGAGGCATAATATTAAATTTTGACATGCAGGATCAGTTTTGGGAGAACATGGATGGCTCAAGGATGAAGTATAAAGATGAAGGACGCTAAAGAAAACATCAGGGAAAGTGTGCTTCAGTTTTACTGTGACATAACAATAGAAAAGGTCACCAATACTTAATTGTCAAAGTGAAATAGTGACTTAATCAACAGAGGACTAGTGGCAGTGATTGCTAGTACTTACTTTAGTTATCAGAAGGTTCAAACAGTGAACGAATTCTTCAGATAGTTAAACTAATAGTTAATTAGGGTTTCATGACCTAATTATGCAAAAAACAATTATTTTGTTTATTTTTATTAAATCAGATCCAAGTTTTCAGGATCTGAGTATTTTTGTAAAGGTTATAAATCCTAAGACTTATTTTATTGAAAGGTTCCGACTTCAGGGACTTGTAGACCATACTATTACCAGCTTCTCATTTTGCTCATGATTTGATATAAGCTATTTTGTTATCATTTGTTCAGCTTCCATTTCTGTCTTTTCTATGCTTATGCTTGAATGTGTTATTAAGGTTATATTCAAGTTAATTAATGACTGATAGCTGTCACCCTATTGGAATATTGATGTGATTTGAATTATAAATACCATCCTTATCATGATTTATCCATTTATATGCATCTATTTTGTGTGTAAATCTGCCAGCCTAATGAGTACTCTGTCCCTACACCTTATTGTCAACCTCTAAATAGTGGTAACTAAAATCCTTATACCGAATTGAGTTTCATGCATGTCTTGAGAGTGTGAGGTTTATAGGTCACCTGACTTGATCCACTTAGAAATCCCTAAAAATATTTAAGTTACTAGGCATCCTCAAGCTGCAACCTAGAGGAGTTTCCCAGAGTGATAACATGTTGAACTAGGATCAACAACATGCATAGAACTGGAAAAATAAACTGAGAGAGGAGTAACATGAGACAATGAGATATTCAGTGTAACATGAGGTTCGACAGACTCAAGTGGTGAAGATACTTCAACAAAGTGAACATCCATTTGGATGATAACACTCTGAGTAGAGGTATCAAATAACCTGTAAGCCTTAGAATCCTTAGAATAACCAATGAATATACATTTGTGAGACTTGGGATCTAAATTTTTCCATTTATTGTCAGGAATATGAGCCCAACATTCACAACCAAACACCTTAAAGTTACTAATATCAGGTTTCCGACCATTTCATTTTTCCTCAGGGGTAACATGCTTAACGGATTTTGTAGGAACTCAATTTAAAATAAAGTTTGCACAACTTACAACTTCAGCCCAATTTTTTTTATGTAATCCTTTAGAATAAAGAATACATCTAGCCATTTCAACTAAAGTTTTGTTTTTCCTTTCAACAAAACCATTTTGTTGAGGTGTGTAAGGTACAGTCTTTTGGTGTTGAATACCATGTTTAGATAAAAATTCTTCAAATTCATTCTTAACAAATCCCCGCCCATTATCTGATCTTAAAGTCTTAATCTTCATACCAGATTCATTTTCAACCAAAGATTTAAAAAATTGAAATACTAAAAAACCTTCACTTTTATGTTTCAAGAAATAAACCCATGATTTTCTACTAAAGTCATCAATAAAAGTAAGAAAATAGATTGTACAAGATAAAGAGGGAACTTCAAGAGGACCACAAATGTCACTATGAATTAATTGCAAAGGTTCTTTACCACACCAAGCTTTACCTTTCTCAAACATTTCTCTATGATGTTTACCAAGAACACAACCTTCACAAACACCGTTAGTAGAAGAAATATGAGGCAAACCATGTACCATTTTAGTTAACAATTGCATTTTACCATAATTCAAATGACCTAATATTTCATGCCATAATTTACTTTTCTCATCAGCGTGGGCAACATAGGAATAAAAAGGTTGTCTTTTAGTTGAGTTAAAACCAACAAATTTATATAGACAAGCAGTATGATCAACAAGACCAGAAGAAACTACTTTGAAATTTTGATTGATATCTTTAAGAACATATTTGTTAGGTCATGCTTCAAATTTAAACCATTTTTGACAAGCATGATAAATATAAAGTAAGTTAATGGGTATGTGTTCAACATAAAAACATCTTCCAATTGACCATTAGTAACATTAACATTACCGGAACCAATTACAGAAAGTTGTTTACCATCACCTATAGAAAATTTCTGAGATATGTGTTTACGATTGTCATAAGAAGTAAATAAAGAAGCATCACCAGCCATATGTTTATATGCACCAGAATCCATTATCCATTCCACGTTAGAAGAAGAATTATTAGGAAAAACAACAGATGCACATAAATCTACTTGAGAGTTTTTCTTTTTAGCTTTTAGCCATTAAACGTTATGCTTTAAAACAATTCTTTTCAGGATGGTTAGTTTTACCACAATGTTTACAAGGATCATACGCTTTCTTTTGTTTACTATTTTCATTAGAAGCATGAGAAGCATGTCCAAAATTAGTATTAAAAGGATTAGAACCTTTAACATTATTAAAACTTTTCTTATGATTCTTATTAAGCACACTTAGATCTTTATTAGGTGTGAGTTGTCCTAAAACAATTAACCATTCTTTCTCATTGATCAATCCTTTACAAAAATCATCAAAAGTTTGCTTCATAGTACTTTGAGACAATTCTAGAGCTCTATTCCTAGTTTGGATGAACATATCAAAATAAGATGGAATTTTACGTTCTACAAGAATAATAAGAGCAGTGTTAGTTTTCTTGTAATATTGACCAAAACCATTTAATTTCTCATTTAAAGTTTTCAATTCAATAAGATATAACTCAACTCTTTCAAAGTCAGCAGGTTTGAGGTCAAAGATCTTCTTTTCAAGATAATATGCAGAAACATCATCAGATTTATCAAATAAAGAGGAAAGAATTTGCCATACTTGAACCAGGTTGTCTTCTACCTCAATACTTACCTGAAGACTATCTGCAATAGTTTGACCAATGAGCCCCCTTGCTTGATCACTTTTAGCTTCCCATATAGCCAAATCATCAACAACAGTGGGTGTTTTGTGTTCACCATTAACTAGCCTCCAAAGATTCTTACTCCTGAGAACAACAATCATCTTTCTCTTCTAGGAAAGATAGTTAGAACCAACTAATTCAGGAACAGAAGCTACTTCGAAAGTCATAATGAGTGAAAATTTGACAAGAAATAAGAAACCCTAATACTAAAAAATGACAGAAAAACAGTGAAGAACTTGAAAATAGTTACACTTTATTGATTTGAATCTGCAAAAGCACAGTTAAAAACACAGGAAAAAAAAGAGGAGAAACCTTCACTTACAACCCTGTGAAGAAAAATGTGCCCATAAAAGCCCAGTCTTCTATTTTGGTCACGCAAGTGGATCCAGAATGGTTGTTCAAATTCCAAAAATAGGTTATAATAAAAACTCCGGTAAGAAATGACCAAGTTACGACCCTATTGTATAACTGTTGTTTTTATTACCAAAAAGAAGCCCAAAAATACCCAGTTTTCTGTTCTGGTCGCATGGGTGGATCCAGAATGGCTATTCCAATTCCAAAAATAGGTTATAATAAAAAATCGGTAATAAATGACCAAGTTACGACCCTTTTTTATAACTGTCATTTTTATAATCTGAAGAAATATCTCATTAAGGAGGGCCTCGAAATCATGTAGATCTATAGAAAAAACATCAAGAAACCCTTGAAAAAATTCTCAAAAATATTACACAACAAGTTAGGGTTTGGGTAAAAAAAAATGTAGAAATATGCGCAGATCTGAAGAGAAGCCTAATGGCTACCAGATAGAAAGCAAATATACAAAAAAATGACAATGCCCAAATAATAATCATTATTAATTGAAAGCTATAGAAGGTACTAGATCATAGAAATCCGCTCTGATACCATGTTATAATAGTAGATTCAAGTTAAAATAGTTAACCTATCTAAGCAACCAACAACATATCATAAAAGATAAGAACATGAAAAGAAAAGGACAAGAGAACACCAATATACATGGTTCACCCTAATGGGTTACATCCACGGGAAGGTAGTCTTCTTTTATCTCCAAAATGTCTTCTCCAATCTTACAAGAGATAAAAGCACAAATACCCCAAAGAATATAGATTATGTACAATAGTGTCACAATAGTACCACTACTACATCAAGAATACATAATGTGTAGAGACTCACTTGACCCTATTATATACTAAGAGATGAGGAGGAATTAGTCTCACATATTGCATGTGGGATAATATAATTCTCCAAAATAACATCTCTTAATACAATATCATGGACAAATACTCTACACAAATAAATACAGCACCATATAACTATGGGTTAAATGTATTACTCTTTTGCATAAGATTGTAGACAACTTCCGACATAATACAAAGACATTATTATCTTCCAAGGAATATAATATATTCCAACAAAGTTGGCATGAGTCACAAATGATCTCGGGTTCTATTCCACCCGAATTTGGCAAGCTAAAAGTGTTGAGAACTTGTCCTGAGTGGAAATCTCCTCTCGGGTTCTTTTCCAGTGGAATTGGGCCTTGTGCAAAATCTAAGGTACCTGAATCTCTTGGACAATGAATTCTATGGGAGTATACCGCATCAATTGGGTAATTGGACACACCTTACATCTCTATCGATTTCTTGTCAAAATATTTATGGTTTGTTCCTTCTGAAATATTCCGGCTTCCCCTCTCTGTGTTACATATTTACGCCAAAGGAGTTTAACAATGGAGACAAAGTCTCAAAATATTCCTCATCGCTCCATCTAATTGAAATTTGACAAGTGTCTCGTCTATTGGGAAAATAGGAGTTCGACATGTGTCTTCTATGTTATGGTCGGTCTTGCGCATGAATGAATTGATGGGATTATATCTTGATGGTTTTTTTCATGCACGTTTGGTGATCAATTTCATTTTTTTTGTTGCATGTATCAATTGATAGGCCCATCTTTTATTCTAGTTTCCTTTACTACAGTTCAATTCAATCCTTTATCAATTTAGCAACGCGATTCCACAATCTTGATTCCACACCTTTTCTCTTACAGACCATCTTTCAACAACATAGTTTTCCACAAGCTTGCTTTTGCAACCTCATTCTTTCTGCAAGTTTGCTTTTGCAACCTCATTCTTTCTGCAACTAAATCTTTCCGCAATTGAGTTTCCACAGATTACCCTTCAGTAATCTCTTTTGGATTGATGGGATTATGTCCTGATAGTTTTTTTCATGCACGTTTGGTGATCAATTTCATTTTTTTCCCACATGTCTTGATTGATAGGCCCATCTTTTTTGCCAGTGTCCTTTGCTGCCACAGTTCAATCCTGTATCAATTTATCAACGTGATTCTGCAATATCAATTCCGTAACTTCTGTCCTGTGGACTATCTTTGCATAATACAACTTTCCATAACCTTGATTCCGCAACCTCATTCTTTCCGCAATTGAGTTTCCACAACTCTATTTCTGCATATTACCCTTTAGCAAGCTCCTTTATGCAACCTCCTTTTCAGCAATATAGATTTCCAAAAATATGTTTCTGTAGTTCTAGTTCCATAACTCTATTTCCACAAATATCCCTTACACAATTTCTTTTCTGCATTTGATTTTCTGCAACATTTTTTCCACAATTGTGTATTGCGGGTTTGCAATTCTCAATTTTCAAAAACGGACTTCCGCAAACTTGCACCCGCAACGGTCCTTTCTGCAATAAGATTCCATATTTCGGATGCTACTTCGCACTTTGTGTTTATGGTGTTTTGCTGACAAGTGGCTTGCGTGTTTTGACTACACTTTTATTTGTTGCCCTAAACGACTAGTCCTATGCATGAATGGATTTATGGGCTTGTTTCCTGACAAATTTTTTCATGCATGTTTGGTGGTCAATTTCATTTTTTTGCCGCATGTATGAATTGATAGAACCATATTTTATGCCAGTATCCTTCACTGTATTTCATTTCTTTGAATTGGGCATAGCCTTTTTCCAAGATTTGAGGCCGAGGGTTTTGTGAAAGTTTCAGTTCGAGGGATTTTGTGGGTTTAGGGTCAATTTGGTCAAGGAATTTTGTGGCTTTAGGATCACAGTTTGTCGGGTAAATTTGGTCACGGTTTGGTTTCACTATCGCTTGAGTCGATGAAGAACACTTTGTTGGTGTCCCTTCATCGACATGAATGCTCTATGTTAATACTTCATCAATGCATTGTTGCTCCATTAATGCAAGAAATATTGTTATTTGATTCAGATGTTGGCCTATTTCTTAATTGTGGCTCAACTTATGAGGATATTGAAAATCTTGTCACAATTCTCAATTTACGGAGTTTGTTGTTGCACTGCCTTTGCTTTGCATACATATACAAAGATTTAGGTAACCAATATTTGGTATTGTTTGCCTTTGCTTTGCTTGTATTTATTTTATCGCGGTTCATTTACACTAGATATTTTGCAACAAAGGTTTTGCCACTTTGTCCAATTTGTAGGTCATTAGGGGATTTTTGAAGTAAAAAATAGGCGTCAAAACAAAACTTGTACCATTAAAATTCACTTTGTAAGAACCAATAGTATTCAAGATGATGATGTCAACCATAAATGTAAAATTTGTAAAAACAAATGGAGGAAAAAATAAAAAACTACTTTTTCTTATTGTATTTTTGGCATATTTCCTTATGGATTCACTCAGATTTCTAGTTTGGTGACTTGTTGGATGCGGAATTTAATTCCACATCAAACCCATACCCACAATGCGAACTTCTGAGGTACCCACGACAACCAAAAATGAAAACACATTTTTTATTGAAATTTTCATTTTTGGTTGTCGTGGGTACCTCGGAAGTATGCAGTGTGGGTATGGGTTTGATGCGGAATTAAATTCCGCATCCAACGATTCCCTAAACTCAAAGTTTGGGTGAACCAATAAGGTGATATGTCAAAAATATGACAAGAAAAAGTAGTTTTTCTTTTTCGCCTCCAAAATTTAGAACTTTTATTTTATTATTATAACTCTTATTTTATTATTTTCCTTTTGAGGCCCATTTTAGACCTCCAAACTCCCCTAATGATTCCTTTAGTCTGCTTAACTGTTTTCAACATTCATTGTGGTAGCAAAATATTTCTTGGTATTTCTGTGGCTATGAATTTATCTTCTTTTTGCAATTGAAATTTTAATCTTGAATGATTAAAAATTTAGTATTTACTCACAAGTTTTTTATTTATTGTCAAATTGAGAGTTTCATTTTACAAACTATATGTAAATGTTATTTTGGAATGGGTAAGAGTAGTTCTGAAACATGGTATTTACTCTACCAAGGGAAACTGTTCTTATCTTGCATATAGTTGAAAATAGAAGAAAACATATATCACTGAGCGTGTCCATAAAAAACAATTAACTTGACTTCTTCCAAAACATGCAATCCACACTGCCAAGGCACGAGTTGTTTCACTCTGCATAATTTGCAATTTTTTTTGTTCGTGCCCTATTTGATTCCATAGGAAAGAACAACCATCACGTTATGGAGACTATGCTAACTGAAGATGTTATTTCACTCTTGATACATGGTGTTGTCAACATTTTCCCGCTCTTACAAGTTTCCACATTAAACCAAGTGAACTGACTCAACTCATCAACTATTCTGTTCCGAATTTCTATCTCAGACGACCTTCATAAGCATGAGCTATTACTTACAATTATATAATTATTCTTGCAGAAGATGGGAAACTAAAAGAAGGAACTATATTAAAAGTCACCCTACATGCAACATTGTACATAATGTAACAGATGTTTCATTTCCTCGTTGTTTTTTCCCACTTAATGAATTTCACATCGTTGATGCATCAAACGGTTTTTGTCTCCCATTACTTTCTAACATACTTCTTCTTACCAGGATTATCACATTGCTTTCACTCGAAGTTGTCATAGTGGATGCAGCGATTGTTAGAGACCCTGCATCTTACTACTTAGTTGTATCCTCTCCCTCATAGAGTAGTTCCTCTGTTGCAGTGAACCCTACCTCAATAAATGAAAACCTGCATGCCTCGCCTGCATAGACTATCCCATTCACATCACTTTCCTCTTCTCGTAAATTTTGGAGCATTCAAGGTCGAGTTATTTCCAAGACAAACATTCATGAATATGGAAACCAACGAGGGTCTCGAAAAGTGTTTGGATTTGACGTTGTTAATGCTTCACATGATGAAATACATATCTCCACATTTAATGAATTGGAACTCTCTTTGCACGACTAAATACAAATAGAAGTAGTGTACATAGTATCAAATGGCCACAGTGAAAGCATCTAATCCAATTTTCAACGATTTGAAAAGCCATAATGAGATTTTCCTAGGTTCCTCCTCCATCATCCAGCCATGCTTAGATGAATACCCCTTAATATCTTTAAATTTATTTAACTTTAAAACTATTCAGGACATCCAAACTATACCTGTCAATTCCATGGTTGACCTTCTTGGACTTGTAATTTCAGTTTCTCCTACATCCACAATACAGAAACGGGATGGTGTAGAGACTGTATGGTGCACCGTTGGACTCCACAACATGTTAGGATATAGCATTGAAATAACACTGGGTAGAGAATTTCCAAATTGAAGGAGTTGAGCTTGATAACCTTCACGGTTTAGCTACTCCTTCAGCTTTAGAAATTAAATCCGATTATAGAATTTAATGGAAAGTATGTTGGTACTATGTCCAACAATACTCTTTATAAACCCAACTATTGAATAAATTTTCCTTCTCCAGAGATGGTTTCATGACAATGGATTTCGTTCAGCGTCACCATCTTTGAGATACAAAATATTCGACCGTCTGAAAAGCATGTTTGGTACTCTGTTGCTGCAACCATCACAAATGTTAACATGGATGACTTTCATTTCCTTATATGCCCTCTTTTAGTTGATGGTATACAATGCATGAAAACATTTTCCCACAAATTTGGGAACATTTGGCATTGTGGTAAATGTGATGGGGAGTTTCTTGAATGTGACTACCGCTACATACTAAAGGTTGACTTGGAATATATAATTGGACACCTTCATGGTGTCATATATTTTGATGATGTGGAAAACCAATTCATGGGAATTTATGTGAAAGACCTATGCCTCCTCTCAACTGAAGTAACCTCAATTGTTGAAATAGCCGATAAGATCTGCAACAAACAATTTCTTCTTACTCTTTCCGTTAGAACAAAGAGCTTATGTGGAATTGCATGCCTAAAGGTTGTAATTGTGATGGTTGAAAACATTTAATCGACAATTTCAGCTGGAAATTCAAATACATAAGTTGTTTCTACTTGATACTTAAGCATTCTTTATTGTCTATAATAAATTGCCTCAATTCTCAGGTATTTGTCCTTATTTCATGCTTCAACATAGTAGGTTTCTTTTTAACTTGATTTTAGGAGTTCTATCTTGTAGTCTCATAGTTCCACTGTACAAGCTATCACTTAACATTTTGAACCAAAATTGTTGATGCAACCTACATGGTCTCTTTTGAATACAATACTAATTTTCTATTATGTTTATTTATAAAATAAACAACTCTATTCTCTTCTTTCTTAGCACAACTTGTCATTCTTTTGTACAGAACAATTATTACAATTTTTTTTTTTTTTATATATGATTTGCCATACTACACTTTGGTATTCTATGATTGTTTCTTTCTTATAGTTATCAATCTAGAACTTGAAAAAAATATTTACTCCATAAATGTTATTTTAACGTACATAGTTGGTTCCCAATATGCAATCACTTAACATTTTCTTTATATCTTCTATTTTATATCCATATACTTTCCACTTAATACATATACAAAATGTGTCCCTTCCACCAATGAAATCTTCTAAGTCTTTAACAACTTTACGCTTTTCTTGCAAGAATCATGCTGAACCATGATATTGAACAAGCCAATGCACAAAGAAGACCTGTATATGCACATAATAGAGATAAAAACAACAAGAAACAACATCTTCTTTATAGAGCTGCTCGCCAACCTATGGATATGTCTTCTTCATTTTCTCTTGGCCAACCTTTCGACAAACCATCCATTCCATCCCTCATGCTAAATCCATCTAACACCTGTCTTGATGATGTATATCAACGATTTTGTAAAAAAATAGACCAACTAGCTGACATGAATGTATGCTCTATTTGCAATGAATGTTACCATGGCCATTGCAGAGAAAAAGTTCCATGGTGCATACATATTTTCTCGTTGTATTCTAGAAAGAAAAAGAAATCGATTTTCATTGGAAATAAATATGGACCCAGGAATCCAACCACCTGTCCTTGTAGTACTTACGCAAGTTGAAGAAATGCTCATTAGTTGTGCTAACCCAATCCTTCAAATCACACATGCCCGTGGTGGTAAATATAAATATTCTGGCCATACTATTTCCTTCCCCCAAGACATTTCCAATATTGCCACATCCCTACCCCATTTAATATCAGAACTTGACATCCTTGTTATTCACAAATGCAACCCTACAAACAATCCATATGAACTCTTTGTTAGTCAAACATGTGTTCTTGCTTCTCTTAAATACAAAATGGCAAACGATTCGTACTACAAGGATGTACGAGTCAACCCAATTGCATTAGCTTCTTTTCCTCTTGTTTCAACATATATTTCACCTTTGATTCACCATGTTAATATCAATGATACATTATCTCATCAACAAAGCTCGTCCTGTATAGTCCAACCTCCAAATTTGTTTTAACCCTATGAATTAGAATCCTCCTCATTTATTTCAACACAAAGAAATGATAGAACCGAGGTTGAGGATATTAGATGCTTCTTACACATACTGGATATCCCACTACCACCTTTCATTGATTCCCCCCTATAGGCATCTCCCCTATCAATGAGTACAACACAGAAGGCCTTCTTTCCATGGATTTTCCAACCTTGTTCTCCACGGGTGCAACCATGCTTAAACAACCACACATTCATCAATTTGAGATGCATGAATACGAACTTCACCTAATTCACTATCATGACAACATATTTGAGCAAAATCCACGCTTCTGGTACTACATATACAATCTAATCATGCGTCATCAGAGTAATGCTACTACTTTTGTTTTTGTTAAAATTAACCTTGAAGATACACTCCCTCCCACAATACTTGAGCTTGTTAACCAATTGTAAGACATGGATAATGAAAAAATTGGTGAAAGGGTCACATGATTTGGGTCTTCATTGCATGGAAAATGGTCGTATTGGAACAAAAGTGGAGATGAACTCACAAATATGACCAATCAACAAGGTACACCAACGTCCATCTTCACCCTTAGTGCAACTGATAGAAAATGGCCAGATTTGCATGCTCTAATTCTTGGTGAACTCCCTACCAGTTTAGATCAACACCATCAATGGTATATTCACAACATCATATCAAATATACATATTACATCACAATACATGCACAATATATTCAAAATATTCCTTGAAGATGTGCTTCAAAAAGGGCTTCATATAACAGATTCTTGGTGTAGGTGTTTTACTATCTCTTATTTCTTATCCTTATCTTCGTGTTTGCCACTTTATAAGATTGATTTCTAATATATTCATTTTCCTCCCATGTAGGTATGAATGGAAACATAGGGGATCCACACACATTCATGTTTTTATTTGGTTGGCAGATGCACCAAACATGGACACCTTAGACTAGCAAGATGTTCTTGCAGTTGAAGCTACAAAACACTTTTTTGAAAAATATGTTACAACTTGGAATCCTCGTAACTCCCACTTGTCCACTTTTGGGTTACATCATTCTACTACAAATGATCCATGTATTCTTGCTTCTCCATCCGTATTTTCATCAAAATACTCAGTTGACTATAAAGACCTTGTAAATTGTGTTCAAAGGAACACCATATGTTCATAATCAACTTGCCTTCACAAAAAAGGAAAAGGAACATATGTTCAATGTCTCTATGGTTTTACCTATGAGCTACAAGTTACTTCTTCCTTATTCATTGATGCAAATGGGCGTAAAACCTACAATCCTGTAAGAAATGATTCCCTTATAAATATTCACAACCCTACCATGCTTTAAATATGTATGGCTAATGTTGATTCCCAACCTTTTTTTTCTAGAAATGTTGTCCTCAAATACATTTCAAAGTATGCATCAAACGTAGAGCCAAAATAAAAAATATACCATGCGTTTCTCTCTCTCCTTACACATGTAGCACTACGTGACAGACACGTTATTCAACCAATCAAGAGATTCCTTGCACAAACAGCTGCAAAACGAGACATTAGTTCACAAGAGACATGTCACATGCTCCAAAAACTCCCTCTTATTCTTTTTAGTCGTCACTCTTTTTCCCTAAATGTGATCCAAAGTGTCTTTCGTCGTGTTTGTAATGACACTAGTAACACCCCTCCGACCCCCCCCCGCCCACTTCATATTTGCATACATGGAAAGACCCCTTGCTGTTAAACATCTAACCCTACTTGAAGCTGCTCGTTCTTGGTATTTCTCACATAATAGGAAAAAAATCCATGGAAACCAAAATTCCATCAAAATATTGTCAGAGTATTTCCACAATTCACTTCCCTTCCTTTGATTCTTCAACTTTTGAACCATTTTGCTGGAGCAAACTTATACTATACAAAACTTTGTGTTCCCTCCATGAGGATATTGGAACACCAAGTTCTGAAATTATTTCCCATTGGCATCGCATTAAAGGCACATATGTTGTGTGGCATGTTGAACGCGTACAAGAAGAACCCTCCACACCTCCATATGATGATTCGAACTCTGATCGAATTATGTTTCCCTTGCCCCATACCATGGATGAATGGGAACTTCTCTCTCAAATCTGACCAAGAAATAACATCCATATTGATGACCTTGAAATGATTGGACATCATGTTTTTGACAAAAATCACAATTGGACAGATAACAATCTACTCACTGATTTTCATGAGACAACGATATCATTTATTGACCTCAATCACTTGTCCAACCAACTGCATGAAGACACCCCCTTGTTGTCCAATTCACCTGATTCCTTGTCTCCCATGCAATGCATAACCTTTGATCTTGTCATTTCCCATTTCAGAAACACTACACCTTCTCAACCAATCAAAATGGTGATTCAAGGTACTGCAGGCACCGAGAAATATGACCTCATATCCTGCTTTAAATCTGCACTCCAAACTGCATTTGAACAAACTGCCTCCCCAGTGCTTCTCCTAGCTCCAACTAGTGTTGATTCCTTTAACATACATGCACTTACAATACATTTTTCTCTTCGAATACCCATTGTTGAAATGCACCCTCTTGAAGACCAATCCCTTTCAAAACTTTAATAAGAACTATGCCATATTCTCTATATTCTCATCGATGAAATGATATTTAATGGCCCAAAAATGTTAACTCAAATTGATGCATGCTTACGTCAAGATTTCCGCTTGTATTGTACAATCCCTTTTGGTGGTTGTTCCATGATCCTTATTGGTGACTTCAAGAAATTGCCTCTTGTAAAGGACATCCCCATGTATGTAGGCTCATCCCTTGAAACTACTCTTTGACATAAATTTGATACTTTTATCACACTCAAAACCATTTTCTGACTATAAGGAGATAACCCTCCTCAAATTTCCTTTCTCCAACTGTCACATGGCACAATTTGCAAAAAACAATTTTATAATATTTGAGGAACATTGTGTTAAATTTTATGCTAAGTTGTAATTGATGACTCAGTGGGATCAAAAATATTTAATGTAAATTTAGAATATTTTATTTATAAATAAATAAATGAGGAGACAACTGTAGCAAGGATTTCTCTTTGCTATAGGGGCAGGAATGGCTCCCTTCTGTCTATAGGACATAAGGGTAGGCTCCTACATGGATAAATGCCGTAAAAATGGAAAAAAAGGAATGTAAATGGATAGAGACTAAACTAAGAACAGAAATAAGAGAAATAATGGAGAACCCCTCTGCAAACATGGGTTAGGGTTCTACTTCCAATGACCTACAAACAAATCCTAAGCTACAATAAACCGAAATACCTGTAAAACAATGCTAAGGAAGAAACCTGCAAATGAAATCATGGGTTAGCAAGAAAGAAATTAAATAAACAAAACAAGAATGACAAGCTATACCTTCTCTAGTGGAAATCACCCATCTTTCCCTAGCTTGTGGAAGCAACTCTCTTGGATGGGGGAGCTATGGCTCAATGGAAATGGAGGAGAGGGAGTGTGGGTGGCTTGAGAGGCAAATGTGTCTCAAGGCATCCACGGGCAGCATAATAGTATGCAAGGGAGAAGTGTTTTGAGAGTGACCCCCCACCCTCCTTTTATAGCTTTTTCTTGGGGTTTTAGTGTTTTAAGCCCTTGGTTAGGTATTTAGCCCCTTTTTTAGGCTTTTAGCCCCTTTAGCCCTAACTTTAGCTCCTTTTAGGGTTTTAGCCCCTTTTGGGGGGCTTTAGCTCCTAGGAGACTATTTTGGGCTCCTTTTTGGGGGTTTTAAGCCCTTTTCTTCATCCTTAAGCTATTTTGAGGGTGTGGGAGCCTAATGGGGGGTCGTGAGATGGTTTCATTGGGTGGTGTAGGCCATGGAGAGCTGAGTGAGGGATTTTTTGGGTTAACAACAACAGCTTAGGGAAGCTGTTAAAAGAGTTTTTGCTAGTCAATTGGAGGAGGAGACTGGGTGGAGAGCAAACTGACAAGTGGCAGCATCCTCAAACCACTTACAACTATTGCAGGTGGAAACTTCCCTATATTTGTGGTCATGATTCCCCAATAAAGTGGAATCAGAGCAGGTGGATCATTTAATGAAAACTGACCCAGAAGAACTAGGCATCTCTATAAAATTTCCCATTGAAGAGAGCTGAGGCTACTCATTCTAGAGAAGTGATCATTCAGGGTGAGTGATTTTACTCAAGAGAAATTCAATGGAGGGGAGTCTGGAATGTGTTTGAGGGGATAACTGCTGAAATTGATCTAGTTGCTGCTTTTAAGATGAAGATCATATTGCTGAGAGCAGATTTTTTATTACTGAAGTAATTGGACCAGTCAGGTGATAGAGGTCTTACAGTTGCATTCTCTGCCTAGTTCTCAGCCAAGAAGACCAGGAACAAGCTCGGGGGTCCTGAGTAAGCATTGTCTGAGTGCTCTCCAGGAGTTTGGTTGGGAGGAACGACCTCCTTAAGCTGTTGTTGTCTTATCCTCAACAGGTTCTATTTTATTTTACTGTCTTTAGTTAAATAATTCTTAGTTTATCTATTGCAGGCATGTTAGTGTTTAGGTTTTATGAATGAAAATTAACTATGTAATGTTAAGTTCAGTAAAATTATAGATTACATTAGAAATGGAAATGATTATGTAAATAAGTGAAATAGATAGAAAATAAATTTCCAAGCTGTGTTTTTCCACACCTGAACTTAGGTTGTACTCTAGCACAATTAGATTGTTTTGGGTAAATGAATGATTCTTTTATTGGATTGTAAATAGTAGATATGATTCTATTATTTGAATGTAAATAGAAATAGATTTTACTTCAATGTTTATGAATTTCAATGAATAGCAGTGCTATGTTTTGTCTGCACTTATCTTTAATACAGCCAACTAAATGGAAACACAGGTATACAGAAAATAGTAAATATTATTATTATTTCAGTCTTACTATACTAATAGAAAATAAAGATATCATAGTTAACAGTAGTAAAATAAATAACTAATATTTGAGAAAACATGTAAAAAGAAAATAATAAAACAGTTGATAAATATTAACTTTACAGACCAGAGTATGTCTTATCTAGGAGCTAAGAATTCTTTTATAATCCTTTTATTTTTACAAAAATTACTGAGAGTTAATATTAATCTAGTTTTCAAGTATGTTGTACTAAAACCTAAGTATTTTTCTTAACTACAAACTAGAAGTAAAAACTGTCAAAATTATTTAGGATTTCTTATTGTAACTAGATAGTATCAAACTTATAACTATAAGTCACTTCATCTTTCTTTATTCTAATTTTTCAAAAACAGAGTAAAAAATACTATAAGCAGAAACAAGGATTTCATAAACTATAGGGTTTTACAGTATTTCTTTAAACCCTTAAAAGCCGATTTCTAGAAATTAACAATATCTTCTAAACAGAGCTTAAAAATAATTATAAAAGTAGAGAATTTATAAATACAATATATATGTAAATCCTGAGCAAAATAAACCATTAATTATTAACCATTGCATTATAAATCCTTAATAAAAGGTAGGATTATAGCCTGTAGAAACTATGGGTCAAAACCCCATCTTGCTAAATAAATCACATAAACATAAGTCTTTTATATTAATAGTAAATAAAAATACATTACTGACAGGATGTGTAAAACCCAGTCCACAGTCGTTTTTCTTAGTTCAAATGTAAAAGAGAAACTGAAGCGGATGAGACAGAGGTCTTTTAAAATCTCTGAGCATAAATAAGTTTTCCTTTATAATCTTAAAACAATAGTATTACATCATTAAGCCGTAAGGCTGAAACTGTTTAACCAAAACCACATACACATCACGGCTCAAGAGCCTATGTTACCCAGCGAAGCACCATAAGGGTTTTCAATTAAAATATGGGTATTAAACAAGAAACTAAACATATTAACTAACGGAGAATTCAAATCCATATTTCCAACCACATGAACCTTCATCCAACAACCCATATCGCAAGCAGGGAAAACCCACGACAACACTGGGGCTTACCAGTGGGAAGCCTATGAAGATAACTGAAGGACAAGCTTGCATTCCATTCAAGTTGGGAGCTGTCAATAGAAGCCTGCAAGAACATAATCCAATCGATATTAAAAACTCTGAATAATAATTTATAAAAACCCTAACTTAGTAAATAAGTTGACAAAAGGAATTCGAGTAGAGATTAATATTTTTACCTGTGAGCAAGAAGAAAATCAGAGCCAAGAAGATACGACCATCCAACTTGAATGTTCAAAACCGAGAAGAAAGAAAATAACCTTAATCCAACTCTGCGACAGAGGCAGCAAGAGACAATCTCAAACTCCACAATTGCAAGGCAAGGAACGAACAGACACAAGGGTAAAACCAGTTACAGGTTTTGAGCCACAAGAAGGAGTTTAAAACCACTCACACTGTGTTTTCCTTAACTCACTAAAGAAACTGAAAACACCAACCACAAAACCATAAACCACATTGCACAGTATTGCAGGCTTTAATGCCAAGGTTTAAGAAAGAGCAGGCCTCTCATGGCCACAAGGAGTTTCACAACATAGCCTACAGGGACACAAACCCTCAAAGAAAAATGCAAGATATTAGGGTTTTGTTGCGTTATAAGTCAACCAATGCATGGATGAGGATATTCCATGTGCCCTTCCAGAAATTTAACGAAGTGTGGGTCGATTCCTATTGTCAACGCTGCACACCCGATTATGAATTATATCATTGCCAATAATACAAATAATGCAATCGACTATATTATAAAAGTTCTTATAATTGCCCATAATGAAATTTATGCCATCAAACATAGTCTAACGTTTCATATGATTGGTCATCATACCAACGTTGCCATCGATGATATTATACTATCTTTTGGAACTAGTATTATATAGGAGCAAATATTATAACGGTTTATTGCCTTTAGTTTCGACTTCACCATAGTAGTTACTAGGTAGTAAAACTACCTAGGATACAAGTAGCATTGTTTGTTGTAACATTATAATCATTATAGTATTGTAATATTACAATAACACTTGTATCATGGTTATAACCTAAAGATTAAGATTACAACTTGTAAACTAGCTATGCAAGAAGATAATCACTTCTGCAACAAATCAAATAAGTTGGTATTGTTACATGACTAGTAAAGGATAATTAGAGTATTAATATAATGATATTATGAATTATTTCATAAACTAAAGAGCTCTAAAGTTCTCCACTGAAATACTTGATGCTGACAAAGGAAGGAGTCTTCAAGAAGACTGAAGATTAACCTTTGGAAAGAGTTTCTCTTAAGTAACTAATCTTTCATTGTAAACTTTACCTTTGAAAAACATAAGAATATGTTCTTACCTAAAGAGCTTTACACCTGAGTATTAAACATGACAATAGCAGTAAGATCGTGATATAATAGAAGTAACTATATGCCAAGATCATGAGCTCTATTATCACTGTAAGAATCTATAATTGACTAGGTACTATAATCTTTACGATAGAAAGAAAACTCGGAAGAACTCATTCTTGTAAATAGCATTAATTATGTTAAGGATAAAAGTCATTAAAGCTTAAATATAAATACTGTGATAGATCCAAAACAACGAAGGAATTTACTTTACCTCATCAGATACTTGCATCTTAATAATCAATTTATACACTAGCATCTTATCATGCTAAAGAAGCACTTCTCGACCTAATTCAAAATAAACTCCTACATGATCATACGCTTACCTACTGAACCTGTAAGAACCAATAGTCCATTTGAATTAGCAGAATGCTAAGTAAGCCCTGATTTCAGACATGGTTTCTCACCTACTTGAAAAAAGTAAATCATCAGTACAACTAGCAGCAACTAAATGCAAGTCATTTTTATATAACTTATAAAATTTAAAGTTGTATTAGTTTTTCTGTATTTGAAACTAATCCTGAAGATTTGTTAAAACTGTTTCATTTTCCACTAACCGCTAGCCATTACTAAGCTTCGATTTAAGACATTTTATCACTTTAAAAATTTTAAATTTTTATGAAATTTTGGGTTATTAGATGTGGTATCAGAGCACAAGGTTTAAACACTAGGCCTTGATGAAGCTCAACTTGCTTATATGGAATAGTAAATTTAAATCATTTTGTTGATGTTGTTTTCTTTGAATGATATAAATAGAGAAATTTATTTCTGAGTTTAACGACAGGTATGGAAATATTGGAGGAATATGCGGAAGAGGAATCTCCTTATACTGAATAAGATAATCTACAAAGAGAACCTATACAAGAAGACATAACCACTAATTCTTCATAACTATTACAAATAGTAAAATAATTAAAATCTGAAATGGAATCTGTTAAAAAAGAAAATGAGAGGATTTTGAGAGCTCAGGAGGAGATGAATCATATCTTAATAGAAAGATTTCATATTTATGGAAAGGGTAAAAGAGCTGATTTGGAAGATATAAGTTATCAACATAAGTATAAAAAGACTAAACAGATTAAAAATGAAAGTAGTTCATCTTCCAAAGTATTTGGTGATCAACGTAACTCTCATTATACTAGTGACAGTGGTGAGGATAACCACCACACTAGGAAAATAAAATATAAACCTTATGAAGAAATATCTGGGGAGTTTAAGAAGATCAAGCCACCAACATTTAATGGAGAAACTAAAAAGGGGGAGGAAGCGGAATCCTGGTTATCTGGGATGAAGAACTACTTCTAGATTTATAACTATTCTAACCAATTAAAGGCAAGGATGGCTATTTATAATCTTATAGGGAAAATTGATATATGGTGGCAAGATTTAAAGAGAGCGAAAGGTATAAGAGAGAAGTGACATAAATTGGAGTACATTCAAGAAATACTTTGAAAAGAAATTTTTATCTGAACAGTACTATGAAGAAAGGGATAAAGATTTCTATGAGCTAAAACTAGGTACAATGAATATGAAAGAATTAAACAGTAAGTTTCTAAGTCTGCTTAGGTATGTTCCATACATTGTGGATGAGAAACCGAAGGTATAGTGGTTTCTTAGTTGTTTACCTTATCACATAAAGTATAGGATTGAGTATGACAATCCGAAAACCCTGGAAGAAGCCATGAGGAAGCGAATTTCTGTTATGAATAGAATCGTCAAAAGGAGAGTATGGCCAATTGGAAGGCCAACATGAATAATAATTTTGATCAGAAGAAAGAGTTTGTGTCTAATCAGAATTCTAAAAATAATAATGCCAGAAATTTTTCTAATAAGAATTTTCAGGGTTATAAGAATAATTCACAGAACAATCAGAACAATCAAAAGAATAAAGAGTTTGATAACAATAACAGTAATTACACAAAGAAATTTGAATGAAAAGAACCCGTAAAGTGTTGGGAATACAATAGTCCACATTATGCCTCAGTTTGTCCCAATCGAAAAAAGACTGTTATTGGGCCCAGAAATGGCACCTTTTTGACTAGCCTTATCCACCTCTTTTTGCCTCAACCTCCCGTATTGTGCATGCTAAACAGACGTTTTTCCCTCACTTTTCCATTCAAGTCACAAAGGTATGGTTAATTATTGTCTTATTCTATTAATGATTAGGATTGTGGTAATCAAGGCTCTACATCTTAAATTATGCTAACATATGATGGTTTATAAAGGTATTTCAAGATATAGAGACTGCAGGTGTAGTGGGCCGAACATGACAAGGGAAGGATGGACATTCATTGCTAAAACTGATAGGCATCCATCTCATCGTTGCCCAAAGAATGCGGTCCTAGTGTATTATTCCATGCGAGTTGTACAAGGGTAGCTGCAACAGATTGCGGCATATTTGGGGGTAACAGTGTGTCGCTACTCAAAATTAGCTGTGATCTGCGAGATATCTTCTCAATCAATTAGGATCATTATTTTTGGGTCGAATAACAGCTTCCTGATATCTTCTACTCTCATCCTTCCATGACTGTAACAGTTATTGTAATTGAGGCAGCCTGAAGATCAGAGATATTCATGGCTACCCAATAATAGGGATAGGATGTTATAATTGAAATTGTATAAATATGGGGAACTATTCTGAGCCAGGGGTTGACCTTTTATTAAATTATTGTATCAGCTATGATTGCGGTTATGTGATTCATCTGCCATCTCTAATAGAAGGATTTTGATTCAGATCTCAATGTTTTAACGTGTGCTACTTCAAGCATCTCTGTGTGAAGGCTGGGCCTTCCTTCCCATAGGGATTGCTGAGTTAATTAGGTATTATATTTATTTTGTGGTGTGATTTTGTGATAATTTATTTTCCTCATAGTAAGCTGCAACAGTTATACATTTACAGTGTGTCATTAATTGCATTTCTTGGAAAGCTGCAGTGGTATGGTGTGTCGGTCGACTGTATAGGTTAATTGTCTTTTATGCAACTATGTGATAGCTATGACAGCTCTATTCATCCCTTGTTCTTTCAATTGATGTTATGTAGATCTTTGCAGTTTATTCCTTTGCGTGTATAGTTGCATAATTTCATTCATGTACTTCGAATTTCTAGAATAGCCGAATTCAATTCATACCCTTTGGATTTCTAGAATAATTAGATCAAGATAATTAGGTGAATCATTAGATGTTTTGGTAATCAAGATTTCATTTTTTGCAAAAGTAATCTAGTTGTTATTTCCCGAATTTTCCAATTCTAGATTAAGAATCGTAAAAGGTAATTGTGGATGTGTCTTTGAGAATGTAGATCATATTAAGTGGATTATGGGATGAGCATGGCTAGATAGGAAAGCAGGATCATGTACTTACAACAACTTAGTGTTTAATCATATATTGTGCATATTATCCTTGAAATAACAGACTTCCCTGGGTTGACAATAAATATTGAACACTCTGTATGTTAAGCTCTAATTAACTTGCATATCGGGTGCCCAACATTTTGGCACTATTACCGGGGAGGATAAGTATTAGACACTATCATAGTTGCATCCAGTAATTGTCTTTATTCAGTCTTCTTCAGTTCTTTTTTTGTTTGTATGTTTTGGGTTGCATGAATATAAGAAGGGTATAGCGTGATCGTCTTATAAATCCTAGAACCCCACAAAATACTAACGTTGCAGGTGGCCAAGG
This sequence comes from Pseudotsuga menziesii, assembly GCA_001517045.1. Classification (NCBI taxonomy): domain Eukaryota; kingdom Viridiplantae; phylum Streptophyta; class Pinopsida; order Pinales; family Pinaceae; genus Pseudotsuga; species Pseudotsuga menziesii. The sequence continues at coordinate 51,582 of LPNX010116780.1, forward strand.
TCTAGAATTGGGGAGAAGAACATTCATTGATGATATGGTTGATAGAACCAATTATTCTACCAGGGCTCGCTATCAAGAAACACCCATCAGAAAAATCCCTGCCAACCCTGGAGTGGTAGCGTCAGGTTCTACAGTGGAGAACACATGAGGAGCTGCAACACCCTCGAATATCCCTGCAGAGGAGGACAGAGTTAGTACTGTAGGATCAACTGATCAAGATCTGATCTATCACATTCACGGGAAGGTTGTGACTGGAGAGGAGTGGACACAGTTCCATCAGAAATTCCTTGATCAGTGGAAGAACGAAGAGGATAAAATAGAAGAAAATATGAGTAACATACACAAGTCCGAAGAGGAAGAGGCAATGGGAGAAAATCATCATCATGAAGGTAATTCCCTTCCTGAGGGGATGGTGGCTACACTTCAGTTCCCAATTCAACAACTAGAAGGGATAGCCCCCATGAAAAATATATTGCGATCGGTGTTGCCTCGCTTTTATGGAAAAGCGGCAGAGGATCCAGATGAATTTGTTTTCGAATTTGATATCCTCTGTCGCAGCTATGACTACACCACCAACGCACAAAATCTCAAACTCTTCTCTGTCACTATGAAGGAAAATGAATTAAATTGGTTTATGAGCCTAGGAGGAGGAACTGTCACTAATTGGAACAGGATGAAACAGGTGTTCCTCGAAAAATATCAGGAGTATTGCAATACCAAGGATAAGAGAGAAGAACTGTTTAAAATGGTACATAAGGATGATGAAAGTCTAGAATATTTTGTCGAGAGGATTTTATATAATGTGCAGAGAGATGGAAAAACTAATATGGGGTTAGATGTGCTCAAAATAATCCTACTTTACGGGATCAAGGATGATTGCCTAGATATGTTAAACCTGTTAGGAAAGGGGGATATCTCCAAGGAATCTTTTGAGAAAATTGTGGAACTGTGCAAAAGGTACTCCAGGGGATATTCTAGGAATAACAGGCGGGACAAATGGGACAAATTAGAGCGTGATGTCTTCGATAGAACTCAGAAGTCATCTAATGGAGGAGCCACCCATGTAGAGATAGGCAATCTCCTTGAGAATTTTAAAACAGAAATGATGAGATCCATCTCCTCAGAAATAGATGTCCTGAGGGAAAATCAGAAACAAGCAGTAGAGGATCTCACACTAGGTGTATTCTGCCCTAGATGTAGAAAGAACCACCCTCTGAAGGAGTGCCCACTCGACAAGATAGAAGTATGTCAGCTATGCGAGCTAAACCATGACACAAAAGAATGCCCGTCACTACCTCAAGTTAATGCTATTCTACAGGAATCAACTCCAGAGGTGGAACCAACCTACTTTATTGCACAAAAGAAGCCCTGGAAGCCTCGAAATCAAGGTATGATTCCAGACTCGTTTCCATTTTTGAATAACATGAACAATTGGAATAACATGTAGCATGTGAATACACAATTCCCTTCATCTTATTCTAATCCTCAATGGTACCCCTCTCAATCTTCAATGCAAAATTTTAAATCTTAGAACCCCTGGGTTCAACCACCACAACCATTGAACCAACCAAACTCTTGGTCTCCTAGATGGAGTAATTTCCATCTAGGGAACTAGTTTCTCGATAATCAACCCTCTCAGCAGCTTCCCCATCAATTGTTTTCTCAACAATCATATCCTCCTCAATATCCTCATCCTTATTAGCAGTCGTAGCTGCAACTCCAGAACAATGTTGTCCCCAACATTCCGATACAACCTTAGTTACCTGCTCAACCTAATCCTAACCCAAATAATAAAACAGTCCATTAGTTTGAGACTGTCAACATGCCTACTTACTCCCTTACCCCTGTACCTTGTAATGATATCCACTTACGATCAGGAAAGGTAGTGGAGCCTTTGATCATTGAGGATATTCCATCCTCTGTTCATGAAGAAGGGATGAATCCCTAGTATTTGTCTGAGGCATCAACCCCCATTATTTAAGATGCTAAACATCCTACTAATATGTCGGCTGAAACACAGAACGATACATCTATAGACACAAAACCTACGCAGCTGATTAGGGAACAACCACATCCTAAAAGATTAATGCTACCAAAGATAGTGGGATAACCTCAGTTTAACCTCTTAGGAGAGTTAAAAAATATTTATGTCAAAAGGCCCCTCTTTCAGGACCTTGAAGATGTACCGATTTATGCTAGAACTGTTCAGGATTTGTGTACAAGGAAACCCAGGGATCCTCCCACTGTTCATGTCATAGGAAAACTATCTACATTAATAATGGGAAAAAGCCTCTTGGCCAAATACGACGATCCTAGGAATCCCACAGTCACTGTGCAAATTGGGCATACACAGATAGCCAACATACTGGTTGACTTAGGAGGAGCAATTAATTTTATGACTATTGAAACTGTAAGGAAACTTGGGCTCACTAATCTCAGGACAACCCCCATTGTCTTAGAGCTGGCTGATAGATCCACTATTAAACCAGAAGGAATTTTGGATGATCTCGTCATCTCAGTTGATTCTTGGGAGTACCTTGCTGACTTCTTGGTTTTACAACCTAAGTTGCAGCTAGGAGGACACCCATTAATCCTAAGAAGACCCTGGTTGGCTACAGCTGATGCTTGCATTAGCTGTTGATCTGGGTCTATGACCATATCAGATGGCACTGAGTTAAAGAAACTCACTCTCTATCCTCTAGTTCGACCAAGCTTAGAAGATGAAACTCCGTTATGGATAGAGCCATAGGAAGAAGAGGGCGTTCAGGGATTATTAACAATAGGGAAGGACTTAACTTTTAAAGATGAAACTAAAGACAACGCCATTAATAATTTCATCAGTGAACCCACTTCTGTTAATAAGAAAAATTATTAGATCCTGAATACTACTTTAGGTGAGGAGGAGCAAGAAAATATCACAGAAGAGGCATTAGTTAGTGACACTCATATAGTTCCAGTATTGAAAAGTTCAAAAAGTGTTCCTATTGAGCTAGAGTCTGGAAAAACCCTGAATATTAACCCCATCCTTTCCCTAGACGAACATAAGTGCTTGATCAGTCTCTTAAAAGAACACAAGGGGGAATTTGCTTGGGAGTACACAGACATGAGGGGTATTCCCTCTAATCTATGCACCCATCATATTTATATCAAAAGTGACTCCCGGCCTTTCTTCCAGCCTCAACGATGAATGAACCCCAATCTTAAGGACATAGTGAAGGAATAAATTCAGAAACTCTTGGAAGCAAGATTTATATAGCCCATTTCAGATGGCGAGTGGGTGTCCCCACTCGTAATAGTACCCAAGAAGAATGGTAAATGGAGAGTCTGTGTGGACTATAGAGAGCTGAACAAGGAAACACAAAAAGATCATTTTCCCTTGCCTTTTATCGATCAAGTACTTGACACCTTATCGGGGAAGAAGTTCTTCTCCTTCCTGGATGGGTTTACCGGGTACAATTAGATCCATATTGGTCCTGAAGACCAGGATAAAACTACCTTCACCTGTCCCTAGGGAACTTTTGCATACATAATGCTTCCCTTTGGTTTATGCAATGCACCAACAACATTTCAAAGAGCTGTGATTGGAATATTTTCAAAATTAGTTAATGATAGTATGGAAATTTTTATGAATGATTTTACTCCTTATGGCAAAGATTTTGAAGAAGCATTGAAAAATTTGGAAAAGGTTTTAACTCACTATGAACAAACCCAGCTCTCTTTAAGCACTAAAAAGTACCATATGATGATGATTGAAGGAGTGGTGTTGGGGAATTTCATCTCTGTTGATGGCATCCAGGTGGATCCCTAAAAAATCAAGGTAATAAAAAATATACCTACTTCTGTAACTCAAAAAGAAGTGCGAAATTTCCTGGGGCATGCTAGATATTACCGAAGATTTATACAAAAATTTTCCAAACTTGCCTCTCCTTTGTTTTCACTGTTAATGAAGGATGTGCAATTTGTTTGGAATGAGGCATGCCAGATGGCATTTTTTAAACTTAAGTAGAAGCTGTCCACATCTCCCATCTTAAGAGGACCCAATTGGACCTTGCCTTTTCACATTTCTTTAGATGCTTCTGATACTGCCATTGGAGCAGTTTTAGGACAACAGGATGGTTAAGTACCTTATGCAGTTTATTATATTAGTAAAAACTTACCTCCTGCTGAACTTAATTATACTATTACAGAGAAGGATTTCTTAGCCATTGTTTACTCCATTAACAAATTTTGACATTATATTACTGGATATCTTACATTCATGCACACTGACCACTTGGCCATCAAATATCTAATGAATAAACCTGTTACTAATGCCAAGGTAACTAGTTGGATTTTATTATTACAGGAATTTGATATTACCATTATAGACAGACCTGGAAGAGAAAATGTTGTCGCTGCTTTCTTGTCTCATTTTTCTAACAGTGATGATGATTTGCCTATTGAGGACTCTTTTCCAGATGAACATTTATTTGTAGTTTCAGCTCACTCCCCTTGGTATGCAGATGTCGCTAACTACTTGGTTGGAGGAAAGCTTCCAACAAATTTTTCCAAAAGAGAAAAAAGGAAAATTATTCAGCAAAGTGCCAGGTATTGTTCAGTAGACGGTCATCTCTTCTACACAGGCCCTGATCTTGAGATCAGAAGGTGTGTAAGAGAAGATGAAATATTCCATATTTTGAAAGCCTGCCATGATGAGCCTCATGGGGGGCATTTTGCAGACAGGAGGACATGACACAAAGCGCTGAGAATGGGCTACTATTGGCCGACCCTTTTCAGGGATGCAAAAAGATATGTCCAGTCTTGTGATAGTTGCCAGAGGATGGGCCAGCCCAATAGATTAGATCAAATGCCTCTTCAACCAAAATTGGTGGTTGAACCCTTTGATAGATGGGCCTTAGTTTTTGTTGGTCCTATAAGCCCTCATTCTAATCAGAAATCCTGCATCTTGGTCTGTACCGACTACATGACAAAATGTGTAGAAGATGTGGCTCTGATGAAGGCTAATGACCAGGTTGTGATTGATTTCCTGTATGGTGAAATATTTACCCATTTCAGGGTACCCAAGGAAGTGGTTACTGATGGAGGACCACAGTTTGTGTCACATCAATTTGAAGCTCTGCTACAGAAGTACCATATTCAGCACCGGATAGCTTCACCATACCATCCCCAAGCCAATGGCCAGGTGGAAAGCACTAACAAAGTCATTGAACCTATTCTTACCAAGATGGTCAAGAGCCATCATATAAATTGGGCTGAAAGACTTCCAGAAGCATTGTGGGCATATCACACCACTTCGCATAACACTACAGGTTTCTCTCCTTATGACTTGGTGTATGGGAAAAGCGTCGTCTTCCTGATTGAATTTGAAATTAAGACTTTGAAGACAGCCATAGAGGTAAACCAAGATGTAACTGAAGCTTAGAAGAGAAGATTAAATCAATTGAATGAACTTGACGAAAACCGCTTAGCTGCTGTGGATTAGACAGTATTAATCCAGCAACAGATATGCAATTGGCATGACTGATTCATCAAAAAGAAAGTCTTCTCTAAGGGATACTGGGCCCTATTATACGATTCAAGATTCAAAAGAGACTTCAAGGTTAAATTACGCACAAGATGGCTGGGCCCATACTTGGTAGACAGAGTATTTGATAATGGTACGGTCCACCTGGTAACCATTGATGAGAACCGTGCACCATTATTTGCTAATGGTCACAGGCTGTGACTGTACCATAAGCCCATTTCAAAGGATGCCTTTACTTCACATATTGCATCTGATCCAGACTACCAGTTTGAATAAGGGCAGGAATTTTTTTCTGCCCCTGTCAATCCTTAGTTAATTGCTGTAAATCTTATATCAATGTTTGTACATAAATAAATTGTTTGTTTTTTTCTACTATTGTTATCTTTTTCTTTTGAACTTGATTTTTTTTATTTTATGAAATGTGCAGGGAAGCGCCTAAGGAGCGGTGTTCATCATCAGGCCTATTGACCAGGGTCGTCCATCTGTAACTTCCTGCACCGGAAGAAAGATCCTTGAATAAATCTGCTGCAGCTGCAACACCGTAAAACTTTCACCCTTACCCCGTTCCGCACAGCTACAACACCGTAAACTTCTACCCTTTCCCCGTTCCATGCAACTGCAACACCGTAAAAATTTCACCCTTATCCCGTTCTGTGCAGCTGCAGCACCGTAAACTTCTGCCCTTATCTCGTTCCATGTAGCTGCAACACCAGAAAAATTCTACCCTTGCCCTGTTCCGGCAGCTGCGACATCATTTTACTTTTGTCCATTTCACCTTTTTCGGCAGCTGCGACACTGTTTCACTTTTGTCCACTTCACCTTTTTAGGTAGCTGTGACACTATTTCACTTTTGTCCATTTCACCTTTTCCGGCAGCCACGACAGCATTTCACTTTTATCCATTTCACCTTTTCCGGCAGCCGTGACACCATTTCACTTTTTTCCATTTCGCCTTTTTCGGTAGCTGCGACACCGTTTCAATTTTGTCCATTTCACCTTTTTTGGCAGTTGCGACACTGTTTTACTTTGGTCCACATTCACCCTTTTTGGCAGCTGTGACTCTGCCACATTTGGCTGATTTTTCTATAATCCAAGGCCTCGACTGTGCTAAACTGTCTAATTTCTCTATGATCTACGGCTGTGACTCCTCCGTTTCTGGCAGAACTCTTTACAACCATGGTTAGCGACTCCTCTAGATCTGGCTTAGATTCTTGATGGCAGTGATTCCGATTTATACTCCCGCATTCATCATGTTTTTGACCAATTTGACACAATGGTTGTGGTTCGTAGGCGGAACAGGTCATTACAACACCCCTGTAATAATAAGTATACTTAATGGCTTCATTTCACACGCTCCACTACTCTCCAAAGGTCACCATCCATCGCGTATTTTAGAAGGTATGGTTTTGATTATCTACTTGATTAAGTATTAACTGGATCTGACAGTATTAATCACGCCTTCCTTTCTATGCCCATTATTACACCTCCATATCGTTAACTATCCACTCGTGTGACTTAATGACTAATTATGCTACCTAATAACCGCAACCTTTCCTAATTTGGGATAAATTCCAAATAATCCAATGCGCTGAAACTTTCTGAGTTTACCCAACTCCACTCTCAGTTGTTCATGCATACTTTGTGCTTTAACCTCCATTGTTGGGATTTGTAATTTGTTGACCCGCAACATACTTCTGAAGGCAGATAAACATGGGTATTCCAGCTCGGCATGAACCTTCAAACATGCAAGAACTCAGAAGAAATGCTGAATTTTTTGCTATTTTTCAAGCTGTGGGTTGGACTGAGTTCTTCCAACGCCTGAATGGATTTCATCATGAAACAACTTTACAGTTTGCCTTAAATCTTACAGAAACCCACTCAAAATTTTGGGGGTTACGTATTGAAGTCTCTGAAGATATAGTAGCTGAGGTCATCGGCCTTCCTCAGGTGGGCAGAGCGTGGTTTTGACGAAGAACTCCCAATCCTACAGTAGTGCAGGATTTTATTATGGAAGGGGAGCACATTCAACCGTCATGGAGGGGGATAACATTACAGTCACTGCCCTGACCATGGAATCAAGTAGC
>LPNX010116780.1:59631-130706 GCA_001517045.1 Pseudotsuga menziesii
TAGGGAAGCTCTAACAACAGATGTTGAAACTAGATCAGCATTATATGCTGCGACAGTTGAAACCAAAGATGTTAGAGCCATGACAATAGAAGAAAACATGGAGATGTTGACCATTGAATCTTCTCCTGAATGGGGAGGAACCCTGATTGAAGAAGAACAACCTGAAGAATAGGAAAATGTTGAAACAAAAAATATCCCTTCCACATCAACCAAAATTTTGGAAACTCCAGCACCATGGAGAAAAAGCAGGAGATCAAAAGATGAAATAAAGGCATCACCACCAATAAGACGAAAAAGAACTAGGTCAGTCATAGGAGTAGAAGCAACATGGGAAAGATGGGCAACCCTAGAAGCACAAATTGAGTTCCCCATTCTTAGACCCAAAGCAAATGATGCCCCATAGGAACCGGTTGCAGAAGAACCTCAAATTGAAGGACTTCTGTATGAAAATGGGCTATTAAAGGAGGAAGTACAATCACTCCAGAAGGAATTAGAGAATTGGAAGGAAGCGTGCAGGAAATAGAATGAAAGGAATCTGCACACATTGGTGGAAGCTGTAGACCAATTAGAAGGATCAACTCCCGTTGAGGCTGGTGATGAGGAAGAAAGAGTGGTTTTTCTTGTGTGTGGAGAAATTTTTAACGAGTCAGGTTTTAAGGTTGTAGTTCGTGCCTTTGCAACACAGCAGCTTGCATGTACATTTGTGGAAGAACAAGGACAACCTAATTGGAAATATGGTGAGTCTCCCTAAGAGAAACTCGAAGAAAAGGAAGTTGTCGATGAGCAGGATGTTGATACACAAGAACTAACATCCTTGAATATCCCTATTGAAATTGCCACCCAGATTGGGACAGAGGAACTAGAGGATGAGGTTATTCCTGATTTTGTTGAGGAAGGTTGCACTGTGACCCCTGAACCTTCTCATGAAACAAAGTTAATAGAAGTGGAACCCTAGTAGCAGAACAATGATGAAGTCAAACAAGACATTGAAACCCAAGAACCAGCATCCTTGAATGTTCTTGTTCAAGTGGCCGCCCAAATGAGGGAAGAAGAACCAGGGATTGAAGACATTCTGGAATTCAATGAAGAAATTTGCACTATGAATCCTGAACTGTCTCATGACGTAGAGATATTAGAAATGGAATCCCAACAACAGGAAGATGAGGAAGTAAACCAGGATGTTGCTACACAAGAACCAACATCCTTGAAAATTTCAGTAGAGAATCTCAGGATGCAACAAGAAGCCAACCCCGAAATGGATACCATTCCTGATTTGGATTTAGGAGAAGATGAACAAGCACAATCACAACCCTCAGGTGATACTGAAATCCTTGAGGAACAACTCCATATTCAAGAAGATATACAATCCCAGCAGCATGAAGAAAAAGAAGAGTAGGGCTCTGTTACACAAGAACTTTGTTACACAAGAACTAGCAGCCTTGCATTCCCCTGTTGAAGTTGTTGTTGATAATCAGGTGGATAAGAAGATTAAAATTCAGGAGGAAGTTGTCCCAAAAGAACCAACATCCTCACAATCAGCTACTGAAGTTGCTACAGGAGAAGCCCAGAAAGAGGATGTTGTTACACAAGAACCAATATCTCCAGAAGTTGTTTCAGGAATACCTATGGTTGAAGTTGTTGCAGAAGAAATTCCAAGAAGGGTTTCTATTACACAAGAACCAACACCCCCAGAAGTAACTTCAAAAGTGCAGAATGTTCAATGTGGCACATCAGGTGATAAGGTGTGGATCGAACTCCCTCAAAATTTTATTGATCTAGATTTTGATAAGGAGGAGCATCCTGAAGCTTACAAAAGAAATCTCGATTTTGATAATGGAAGTAAGGAAGTGGAGGAGGTATGTGGAAAGATACCAAGAGGGGATGGTTTCCCTCATCGAACATTGAAAGGCCATCAGGGAACTGAAGGAAAAATGGGCAGAAGAACTCATGACCCAGAAACTCCATGAGGAAGAACTACAGAAGGAGCTAAGGGAGTTGAAAAAGTTCAAGTCTATGCAGGTGGAAAAAGACCAGCTGTATGCTCTTTCTCAAGAATTATTGGGTACCAGAGTACCATCCTCCTCTTATCATGTGTTTTTATTCCAGTAGTTTATTTGGTTTAAATTGAGGGCTGTGAAAGAAGGGAGATCATATGAGATTGTAACCTTAGAAAAATTCTTGGAAACATTTATGGGAAGTGATTCTGAGAACGAGAATTGCTGTGTGAGATTTACTTGCATGAGATGGCATGTCCTTTGGATCGCCATTCAAACCTTGTTCCCTTCTCAGGTGATGTTTAGCTGAGGTCTTTTGCCTCCTTTGTGAGAAATCATGTTCAGTGGGAAAGGTATTTCCAAACTATTTCTCACAATGAATCCCACTATAATCTTTGGATCCGAAGTGAACCTTAGAATCCTCGTCTTCTTCTTGCTCGACATCAGATTCTACTCACATGTCCCATCCAAACTCGACATATAATGGAATTGCAGGAAAGGGTTATTTCTACCTGTACCAACCAGATTTCCATACATCAACAAATGGCTTTGGAAGGTAGTCAGTACAGATGGCAAGTTTCCTCTCCAACCCTCAGGAATAGGTACCCCTACTATTATAGGAATTTTTAGCAAGCACTTTCTAGGATTGAGGGTTATGTTGGATGAATGAGGGCATGTGGGGTTAATTGGCTGGGACTAAAATTTAAATTTCCTCTCATTTGGTGGCTAGCAAAACCGTATAGGGAAGAATTCTCATTAACCAGGGTAGAAGACAAGAATTATTGGAGATATTGGGTTGTCCATAAGGGATTTATAGAAAAAGAAGAAACATCTAAATTCCCATAAAACGTTTCTTCTCTCCATGAACGAAGCATAATTCCAGATTCAGATTCAGAATAATGGAGGTTGTTGCACGAGGGCATGCAACAGGACAGTTGGGGGGAGATGTTGGGCCCAGAAATCGCCCCTTTTTTACCACCCTTATCCACCTCTTTTTGCCTCAACCTACCCTATTGTGCATGCTAAACAAACATTTTTCCCTCACTTGTCCCTTCAAGTCACAAAGGTATGGTTAATTATTGTCTTATTCTATTAATGCTTAGGATTGTGGTAATAAAGGCTATACATCTTAAATTATGCTAACATATGATAGTTTATAAAGGTATTTCGAGATATAGAGACTACAGGTGTAGCGGCCGAACATGCCAAGGGAAGGATGGACATTCATTGCTAAAGCTGATAGCTATCCATCCCATTGTTTTCCAAAGAACGTGGTCCCAGTGTATTATTCCATGCGAGCTATACAAGGGTAGTTACAACAGATTGCGACAGATTTGGGGGTAACAGTGTGTCGCTGCTCAAAGTTAGTTGGGATCTGTGGGATATCTTCTCAATCAATTAGGATAATTATTTCTGGGTCGAATAATAGCTTCCCTATATCTCCTACTCTCATCCTGCCACGACTGTAACAATTATTGTAATTGAGGCAACATGAGGATCATAGATATTTATGGCTACCCAATAATAGGGATAGGATGTTATGATTGAAATTGTATAAATATGGGGAACTATTCTGAGCCATGGGTTGAACTTTTATTAAATTATTGTATCAGCTGTGATTGCGGTTGTGTGATTCATCTGCCATCTCTAATACAAGGAGTTTGATTCAAATCTTAGTGTTTTAACGTGCGTTACTTCCAGCATCTCTGTGTGAAGGCTGGGCCCACCTTCCCACAGGGATTGTTGAGTTAATTAGGTATTATATTTATTTTGTGGTGTGATTTTGTGATAATTTCTTTTCCTCATAGTAAGCTGCAACAGTTATAGATTTACAGTGTGTCATTAATTGCATTTCTTGGAAAGCTACAGTGGTATGGTGTTCTAGTCGACTGTATATGTTAATTGTCTTTTATGCAACTGTGTAATAGTAGTGACAGCTCTGTTCATCCCTCATTCTTTCAATTGTTGTTCTGTAGATATTTGCAGTTTGTTCCTTTGCGTGTATAGTTGCAGAATTTCATTCCTGTACTTTGAATTTCTAGAATAGCCAAATTCAATTCATACCCTTTGGATTTCTAGAATAATTAGATCAAGATAATTGGGTGAATCATTAGATAGTTTGGTAATCAAAATTTCATTTTCTACAAAAGTAATCTAGATGTTATTTCCCGAATTTTCCAATTCTAGATTAAGAATTGTAAAAGGTAATTATGGCTGTGTCTTTGAGAAAGTAGTTTAGATTAAGTGGATTATGGGATGAGCGTGGCTGAATAGGAAACCAGGGTCATGAATTTACAACAAATTAGTGTTTAAGCATATATATTGCATATTATCCTTGAAATAATAGAGTTCCCTGGGTTGACAATAAATATTGAACACTATGTATGTTAAGCTCTAATTAACTTGCGTATCGGGTGGCCAACAACTATCAGCAATATCCACACAATACAGGAGGAGATGATTGTTGGTGATTTAGTGAGGACTATGGTCAGGATCAATGCAGCTTTGGAGAATTGACAAGCAGACTATCAAACTTCCATGGTGGAAGTAGAAGGTAAGATAAATCAAACACCCATATCTATTTTAATTGATCCAGGAGCTAGTTTAAGCTATATTTCTCCTAACTTGGTAGAAAAGTGTAAACTCCTAGTTGAAAAGTTTGCAAGTTCTTGGTTAGTTCAGTTAGCTACTGGTGCAAAGAGAAAGGTAATTAGCTTTGTAAGTAACTGTGCAGTAACTATGGATCAATTTAAAACTTTTGTTAAGCTCAATGTACTACCTTTAGGTTCATATGACATATTAATTGGTATGGATTGGTTAGAGAAGTATAGGGTGGTCTTGAATTTCTTTGATAAAACCTTTACTTGTATAAATAATGATGGAAAATTAATAAGCATAAAGGGAATTCCTAGGAAAAAAAGCGTAAGGCATATTTCTACTTTGCAGCTTAAGCGAGCCGTTAGGAAAGGTTGTAAGGATTATGTAGTAACAGTAACCAATGAAGAAAATATAAATAACATAGATAAATTAAAATTGGAGGATATACCAGTTCTAAAGGAATATGCAGATGTATTTTTGGAAGAAATTTTGGGACTGCCTCCGAAGAGGGAATTAGATTTTACCATTGAGCTGGTACCTCGTGCAGTTCCCAGCTCAAAGGCCCCTTATCGGATGAATATACTCGAATTAAATGAACTTAAGTCACAGTTAAAAGAACTTATTGACAACGATTATATTTGACGAGTGTGTTTCCCTGGGGGGAACCTATCATTTTGTTAAGAAAAAGGATGGAACTTTATGACTATGCATAGATTATCGTCAATTAAATAAGATGACTATCAAGAACAGATACACGTTACTTCGCATAGATGATCTGTTTGATCAACTACGTGGAGCCATGGTATTTTCAAAAATGGGCTTACGATCTGGATATCACTAAGTCAAAATTAAATATGAAGACATCTTTAAAATAGCTTTTAGGACTCGATATGGACATTATGAGTTTGTCGTCATGCGATTCGGGCATACTAACGCTCCAGCTATTTTTATGTGTCTAATGAATAATGTAATGCATAAATACCTCGATAAATTTGTAGTCGTGTTTATCGACGGCATATTAATTTATTCGAAATCTGAAGAAGACCATAAAGAACATTTAAAAATTTTCTTGCAAGAGTTGTGAGAACATCAACTCTTTGCAAAGTTTAGTAAATGCGACTTTTTTAAAGATAAAATCCAGTACTTAAGTCATGTGGTGACTAAAGAAGGAATTTCAGTGGATCCTGGAAAGATAAAGGCAATCGAATATTGGCCAGTTCCTAAAGACGTAATTGATGTCCGATCATTCATGGGGATTACCGGTTATTACTGGAAGTTCATCGAAGGGTTTTCGAGAATCGCAAATCTGATAACCTCTTTGCAGAAAAAGGGAAAGAAATTTGTTTGGAATGAGAAGTGCGAGGATAGTTTTAAAAAGTTAAAAACCTTATTAACTAGCGCAACAATTTTAAGAATTGTTGATCCAAATAAATATTTTATAGTATGTACTGATGCCTGCAATGACGGTTTAGGTGGAGTATTGAGGAAGGGCATGTCATTGCTTATGAGTCTAGGAAATTGAAGATTCATGAAAATAATTATGCAACCTATGACTTGGAATTAGCTGCTGTCATACATGCTTTAAATATGTGGCATCATCATCTAATTGGAAGAAAATTTATCTTAATGACGGATAGTAAGGGATTAAAATATTTGTTAGATCAACCTAACCTGAATGCTAGACAAGCTAGGTGGCTAGCTTTTCTAAGTGAATATGATTTCGAAATTCAACACATTAAAGGGAAAGAAAATAAAGTTGTTGATGCATTAAGTAGAAATGCAAAGCTAAATTTTACAGCAGCTATCAACACTTATACAACATATTTGGAAGAACAACTTAAAGCAGGGATAGAACAAGATGAAAATTACCTAAATTTACAAGTAAAAGCAAAAGAAAATCCAATCGAAAGTCTAATTATAGGGTACATCTTGAATGGAAAAGGATTTTTACTGTATAAAGACATAATATATGTACCTAATGTACCTAAGATTAAGTTATTAATTTTAGACGAAATCCATAAAACTCCTTATTCAGGCCATCCGGGTTATCAGAAAACTATAACCATGTTAAGAAAATAGTATTTTTGGCCAAACATGAAGACTGAACTGGCCGAATATATTGCTAGATGCTTTGAATGTCAGCAAGTAAAAACTGAACATCAACATCCAACTGGGCTACTTCAGCCTTTGCCCATTCCTAGCTGGAAATGGGAGATAATTACTCTTGATTTTGTTACTAGACTGCCTAAAACTCAGAACTTAAATGACTCCATAATGGTTGTGGTCAACAAATTGAGTAAAGAAACCCAATTTATACCTGTAAAGACTACTTATAAAGATGCAAATATAGTTGATATTTTCTTAAAGAAAATTTTCCGATTGCATGGGATATCGAAGGTCATAATTTCAGACCGAGACCCTAAATTTACAGGTAACTTTTGGAGATCACTGTTTAAAGGATTAAATACCATGTTAAATTTTAGTACCTCCTTCCATCCTCAAAATGATGGACAGACTAAAAGAGTAAATCAAGTACTGGAATATCTACTAAGAATGTATGTAAAGGAATAACCAGGTAAATGGGAAGATTATTTACACCTGGTAGAATTTGCTTATAATAATAATTATCAAGCTTCAGCTAGATATAGTCCTTTCGAAATTCTGTATGGAAGGAAATGTAACACTCCCATCTCTTGGAGTAATCCGATAGACAGGTTAGTATTAGGACTTGAATTATTGAAAGAAATAGAAGTAATTGTAAAGCAGGTACAAGGTAATCTGAAAATTGTGCAAGATCGACAGAAAAGTCAAGCAGACCTTAAAAGAAATCCAAAAGAGTTCCAGGTAGGTGAACATGTTTTCATTAAGGTGAGACCCAAAAAGAGTTCTCTGAGGTTGGGTAGTTGTGCCAAACAAGCACCTCAGTATTGTAGCCTATCAGTTAGCTTTACCACCGAATTTAAGATTTCACAATGTTTTTCACATTTTTGTATTAAAGATATATGTGCATGATGCTACTCATGTTATTAATTGGAACAATGTGCAAGTGGAGCCCAAAGGAGATTTTCTAGTGAAACGGGACTGTATCATCGAGCAGAGGGAGATATCACTTCGGAATTGCACCATTGGTCAAGTGAAGGTGCAATGGAAGCACCTTAGTTAAGAGGAAGCCACCCGGGAATTGGAAATTCATATCCGTGATTCTATTTCGAGGGAACTCTGAGGACGAAAAATAAATAACATCGAGGATGATGTTATAATTTAAGGGGGTGTGTATGTCACATGCCCCAATTTGCGAAAACAAATTTTATAATATTTGAGGAACATTGTGTTAAATTTTATGCTAAGTTGTAATTGATGACCTAGTGGGGTTAAGAATATGTAATGCAAATTCTAAATATTTTATTTATAAATAAATAGACGAGGAGACAACAACTTAGGGAAGCTGTTAAAAGAGTGTTTACTGGTCAATTGGTGGAGGAGACTGGGTGGAGAGAAAACTGACAAGTGACAGCTTCCTCAAACCACTTCCAACTGTTGCAGGTGGCAAGTTCCCTATATTTGTGGTCATGATTACCAAAGAAATTGGAATCAGAGCAGGTGGCTCATTTAATGAAAACTGACCCAGACGACTTAGGCATCTCTATAAAATTTCTCATTGAAGAGAGCTGAGGCTGCTCATTCTAGAGAAGTGATCATTTAGGGTGAATGAATTTACTCAAGAGAAATTCAATGGAGGGGAGTCTGGAATGTGTTTGATGGGATAATTGCTAAAATTGATCTAGTTGCAGCTTTTAAGCTAAAGATCATACTGCTGAGAGAATATTTTTTATTACTGAAGTAATTGGACCAGTCAAGTGATAGAGGTCTTCTAGTTGCGTTCTCCACCCAGTTATCAGCCAAGAAGACTAGGAACAAGCTCGAGGGTCCCGAAGAAGCGTTGTCTGAGCGCTCTCCAGGAGTTTGGATGGGAGGAACGACCTCCTTAAGCTATTGTCATCTTGTCCTCAACAGGTTCTATTTTATTTTTACTGTCTTTAGTTAAATAATTCTTAGCTTATCTATTACAGGCATGTTAGTGTTTAGGGTTTATGAATGAAAAGTAACTGTGTAATGTTAAGTTTAGTAAAATTATATATTACAGTAAAAATGTAAATTATTATGTAAATAAGTGAAATAGATAGAAAATAAATTTCCAAGCTGTGTTTTTCCACACCTGAACTCAGGTCATACTCTAGCAGAGTTGGATTGTCTTAGGTAAATGAATGATTCTTTTATTGGAATGTAAACAGTAGATATGATTCTACTATTTGAATATAAATAGAAATAGATTTTACTTCAATGTTTATGAATTTCACTGAATATCAGTGCTATGTTTTGTCTGCACTTATCTTTACTACAACCAACTAAATGGAAACGTAGGTATACAGAAAATAGTAAATATTATTATTATTTCAGTATTACTATAGTGATAAAAAATAAAGATATCATAGTTAACAGTAGTAAAGTAAACAACTAATATTTGAGAAAACATGTAAAAACAAAATAATAAAACAATTGATAAATATTAACTTTACAGACTAGAGTATGTCTTATCTAAGAGCTAAGGATTCTTTTATAATCCTTTTATTTTTACAAAAATTACTAAGAGTTAATATTACTCTAGTTTTCAAGTATGCTGTACTAAAACCTAAGTATCTTTATTAACTACAAACTAGAAGTAAAAGCTATCAAAATTATTTAGGATTTCTTATTGTAACTAGCTAGTATCAAACTTATAACTATAAGTCACTTCATCTTTCTTTATTCTAATTTTTCAAAAACAGAGTAAAAAATACTATAAGGAGAAACAAGGATTTCATAAACTGTAGGGTTTTCCAGTATTTCTTTAAACCCTTAAAAGCCGAGTTCTAGAAATTAACAATATCTTCTAAACAGAGCTTAAAAATAATTATAAAAACAAAGAATTTATAAATACGATATATATGTAAATCCTCAGCAAAATAAACCATTAATTATTAACCATTGCAATATAAATCCTTAATCAAAGGTAGGCTTATAGCCTATAGAAACGATGGGTCGAAACCCCAACCTACTAAATAAATCACATAAACATAAGTCTTTTATATTAATAGTAAATAAAAATACATTACTGACATGATGAGTAGAACCCAGTTCACAGTCTTTTTTTTAGTTCAAATGTAAAAGAGAAACTGAAGCGAAGAAGACAGAGGTCTTTTAAAATATCTAAGCATAAAGAATTTTTTTTTATACTCTTAAAACAACAGTATTAGATCATTAAGCCATAAAGTTGAAACTGTTTAACCGAAACCACATACACATCATGACTCAAGATTATGTGTTACCCAACGAAGCACCGCAAGGGTTTTCAATTAAAATATGGGTGTTAAACAACAAACTAAACATCTTAACTAACGGAGAATCCGAAGCCATATTTCCAACCATAGGAACCTTCATCCAACAACCCATATCGCAAGCATGGAAAACCCACGATGAGACTAGGGCTTACTAGTGGGAAGCCCAAGAAGATAACTGAAGGACGAGCTTGCATTCCATTCAAGTCGGGAGCTGTCAACAGGAGCCTGCAAGGACATAATCGAATCAATATTCAAAACTTTGAGTAATAATTTATAAAAACACTAACTTAGTAAATAAGTTGACAAAAGGAATTCGAGTAGAGATTAAGATTTTTACCTGTGATCTAGAAGAAAATCAGAGCCGAGAAGATACGGCCATCCAACTCGAATGTACAAAACCGAGAAGCAAGAAAATACCCTTAACCCAACTCTATGACAGAGGAAGCAAGAGACAGTTTCAAACTCCACGATGTCAAGGCAAGGAATGAACAGACACAAGGGTAAAACGAGCTACAGGTTTCGAGCCACGAGGAGTTTAAAACCACTCACACTTTGTTTTCCTTAACTCACTAAAGAAACTGAAAACACCAACCACGAAACCATAAATGACATTGCACAGCATTGGAGGCTTTAATGCCAAGGTTTAAGAAAGAGCATGCCTCTCATGGCCGCAATGAGTTTTACAGCGCAGCCTGCAGGAACACAAACCATTGAAGAAAAATGCAAGATAATAGGGTTTCGTTGCATTATAAGTCAAACAATGCATGGAGGAGGATGGTCCACATGCCCTTCCAGAAATTTAACAAGGTGTAGGTCGATTCCTATTGTCAACGCTGCACACCCGATTATGAATTATATCATTGCCAATAATACAAATAATGCAATCGACTATATTATAAAAGTTCTTACCATTGCCCAAATTGAAATTTATGCCATTGACTATAGTCTAACGTTTCATATGATTGCTCATCATACCAACTTTGCCATCGATGATATTATACTATGCTTTGGAACTAGTATTAAATAGGAGCAAATCTTATAATGCTTATTGCCTTTAGTTTCGACTTCACCATAGTAGTTACTAGGTAGTAAAACTACCTTAGGATACAAGTAGCATTGTTTGTTGTAACATTATAATCAATATAGTATTGTAATATTACAATAACACTTGTATCATGGTTATAACCTATAGATTAAGATTATAGCTTGTAAACTAGCTGTGCAAAAATATAATCACTTCTGCAACAAATCAAATAAGTTGGTATTGTTACATGACTAGTAAAGGATAATTAGAGTATTAATATAATGATATTATGAATTATTTCATAAACTGAAGAGCTCTGAACTTCTCCACTGAAAGACTTGATGCTGACAAAGGAAGGAGTCTTCAAGAAGACTGAAGATTAACCTTTGGAAAGAGTTTCTCTTAAGTAACTAATCTTTCATTGTAAACTTTACCTTTGAAAAACATAAGAATATGTTCTTACCTAAAGAGATTTACACTTGAGTATTAAACATGACAATAGCAGTAAGATCATGATACAATAGAAGTAATTATATGCCAAGATCATGATCTCTATGCTCATTGTAAGAATCTATAATTGACTAGGTACTATAATATTTACGACAGAAAGAAACCTTGGAAGAACTCATTCTTGTAAATAACATTACTTATGTTAAGGATAAAAGTCATTAAGGCTTAAATATAAATACTGTGATAGATTAGAAACAACGAAGGAATTTACTTTACCTCATCGGAGACTTTCATCTTAATAATCAATTTATATACTAGCATCTTATGATGCTAAAGAAGTACTTCTCGACATAATTCAAAATAAACTCCTACATGATCATACGTTTACCTACTGAACCTGTAAGAACCAGCAGTCCATTTGAATTAACAGAATGCTATGTAAGCCCCGATTTCAAACATGGTTTCTCACCTACTTGACAAAAGTAAATCATTAGTACAACTAGCAAAAACTAAATGCAAGTCATTTTTATATAACTTATAAAATTTAAAGTTGTATTAGTTTTTATGTATTTGAAACTAATTCTTAAGATTTGTTAAAACTATTTCATTTTCCGCTAACCGCTAGCAGTTACTAAACTGCGATTTAAGACATTTTATGTCACTTTAAAAATTTTAAATTTTTATGAAATTTTGGGTTATCACACCAACTCATACTAAACCTTCGAAATGCAACACCAACTGTTGAAGACTAGGCACTCCTAATGACAAGAAAAGCCTCATCCCTTTCGCATGCAGAAAACTGTTCATTTAAACAATCTACCCACTTGTATGCCACTAATAACTATGTTACAGTGCACAACAAATGTTAGAACTCTTAATCCTAAGTTTTATACTCTAGGTATTTTCTAGATTAATATTAAATATTAAATTAGTTTAGTGATCAATTAGACTTTGAATATGGTTGCTTCTTTGTAAATGACACCTATCATTTTCATGTGATTATATGATTAATTGTCTTCCTACTTTCTAGCCTAGGATTGAGCTATATAAAAAGGCTCTATTCTCTATGAGTTTGATAGAGAGTCTTGTGAGAGTAATGTAATTTCTTTTTTCCTTATGAATAAATTTATGTGTCTAAGGACACTTATTCTTCATTTGGTATGAGAGCGAGTGTGGGAAAAGAGAAAAAGGCCAAGGCTGAGTACGCCCATATTGTGTATCCGGCGAAGAAACTTTGTTTAATAGAATTTGTTTATTGGAAATATATTTATATGCTTTTAGTAATTTTGTGATCATCTCTGTTTATGTGTAACATTGTGATGAATGTCTATTCATGAGAATAATGAGAAACTAACTGTGGGCATATGGTTGTGTAATATGGAAATTGTGTATAATTCTTGTTGTGGAATATGAGTGCAGGAAGGTTGAAAATTGCGTGATTCCAAGTTGCTAGTAAATCCAGGAAGTGGATCTGATTTAGAGAAAATTGTCAAGGGTTGCGTTAATGGCATTGAGGCTAAAGCAGCTCTTCGTATGGTGTAATATGGTGAGTGTCTTTGTTTATTGAAATATGAGGGATTAACATCGTTCTGTTTTGAGCAATATTGCAGATTCACCATTGAAGAAAATTATGGGTTTCCAAGGGGATTCGATCCCTAAAGAATCGAAAGCCACTTCAGAAATAAGTTGCAAGGAAGGGTGACAGAGAACTCGATTTAGTGAGATTGCAGATTGTGTTATCCAGTGGTTTTCTTGGCATGCTCCCGTTCTATAATGGGCGTTTCCACACAAGTCTAATTCTATTCTCAGATCTCACGTTTTAGATTGGGTGTTTCCACACAAGTCTAGTTCTATTCTCATATCTCCCATTTTAGATTGGGCATTTCCACACAAGTCTAGTTCTGTTCTCAGATCTAATTTAATCAAATCTGTCCTTTCATGAACAGTTTATGCACATACAAAAGAGATCCAATTCAATATTTAAACTTGATGATAGACGCAATTGATTTGGATCTGTGCAATGGATTTGGATCTGCACAATTTCCTTCATAGACATTGTTAGAGATCTGTGTCTGCGTCCATCAGGATATACAACATGCCCAATTCCACTTCCACCTGATAAAATGGGAGCGACATACAACAAATTGGACTAGGGAGATAAATTATGCAATCCAATTTAGGATGTGAATACTCAGTAGTTTGTTTTTACGGCGATCTACCTGCGCCTACCTGGATCTACATCAACGATTTGTGACGTCGATCTCCTTCAGTGATCTATGGAGATCTGGATTGGCGATCTACCAAATCCAACCATTTTGACAGATCTGAACCATGCGATCCAAACTGGTGGCGATTTAAATCAACAATGATTTACAATAGCGATTTACATCAAGCCGACGATCCAACCCTCATTCCAAAACAGTGATTTACACATGCTATCTGCGATCTTCCTATCAACATCTGCAATCTTCCTGTCTATACCAACGATCCCTCCTAGCCTGTGATTTATATCATTATAAATTTATAGCCTGCGATTTCACAGCCTGTGTGATTTCATTAAGCCTACGATCTTCATCAGCGATCAACAATCTATGATCTTCATCAGCGATCAACAATATGTGATATCCATCTACGTTCAACAATCTTTGAACTATTTTTGTAAATTGAAGGCTTTATAAATTTCATCTTTATATTCAAAAAGGGGGCTTTTTGATATTGTAAAAAGTGAACTTCTAGTTCATTTTTCAAAGCAACGTGATTTTTAAGAAAAATAAAGCGGGAGCTATGTAAAGTCAAGGCTTTGAACTATTTTTGTTCACTTCATAAAGGTGACACACATTTGTAAAAGTTTTTTGAAGTTATAGTTCATCACAATGGGAAGTTATTTAAAAAAAAGACATCAAGGAGGAATTTTGAGTTTGCAAAAAGCATGTATGAAATCAAATTAGAAACTCTCAAGTACTAAGAGTAAATGTATCAAATTTTTTAATAAAAAAATCAATTTTTTGGTGTTGGATGCATTCTTGATCCACCTGAAATTTGAATAAGGGGATAAATGGTACGCATAGTGCTCCCGTGTGATGGCGCATGTCTTTTTGGATACTTGATACTTTTCATCACATCTGATATGCAATTCAAGGAAATAAAAGTACTTGCAAACACAAAATTCAAGTTTCACCATTCAATCATATGTGATTAAGCACCTATAATGAAAAATAAAGTAATCAAGGAGTCAGAGCATCGACAAAAAATTAAAATTCGAAGATCAATATTAATTGTAACTTACAAATAGTTCTGTTTTGTAAGTTTACTTGTCTTTTTTGAAATCAATTCAAGTTGAATTTGTAATTGGGTGCATGTAAAAACACATTTTTGGGTACATTATCGGTTGTGCACACCACTCTAAAATTGGCAAGCGTGACATAAATTCAAGTGAGTGTGCCAATAATCAAGTGCAAGAGAGCAAGTTCAAGCGATCGTGACAATGGGTAAAGGAGGAAACCGATTACAAAATGATAATAAAAAAATCAAAGAACTTCATGAAGTTGTAGAAAAATTGAAAAATCAATTTGTTAAACTTCAAGACCAACTTGAAATGAAGGAGCAAGTGATTAAACTCCTTCAACTACAATTTCTTGAAAATAAAATGAATGGTGTTAATTCTGATCTAGTACAACTTGGTGAAACAAATACTATGACAGATGATTCCCTGTCTTGTGATGAGAATGAATCTTTAATAAACTGTTTTGAAGATGATGATTTCAATCAGCTCTAGCATCAACAACATTCTGAACTAGTTCTTGTTCAGAATAATCCTCTCTATGATGATTATGACAATGATGATGTTTTAGATCAACAAAGAGTGCAACAGAAATTCAGTGGGCCAAATCCAAAAGTAGTATCCAATTAAGATGAATCTATAGTTCAAGCGTTTTCTTTTGAGTTCAATGAAGAAAACATTTCAATGATGCAACAATATGCAATGAATCAAACTTAATAGACTTCAAAACAATTGCTGCAGAACTCTTTCCAAGCCCATCATTAGACCTTGGAAAGAAATTATTAACAACAAGAATAGAACAGGACTTAGATATGAAAATGATCTCACTTTTCACATTCCACACTACTCCAAACCAATTCAATTTGTGAGGACAGGTTTCCTTCATGAAAATTTGACTTCACCTGTTCTAGTTAAGCTTCAAATTGTAAAGTTCCAATATTTCCAAATAGTTGGTCATATGGAAGATCAATGTTTTGATCTCCATCATCGTTAGCATTGTGGAAATTGTAATCATGCATTAGAAAAATGTTCCAAGAGAAATAATCCTACAAGATTAAAGATTCAGTATGGGTGGATCAATCCTTGGAAATGGACATCAACAACCAAAAAATTACATTACTCTTACCGAAGAGTGCAATCTTGAGTTAAGACCCATCATGTAGAACACAATTTTTTTG
The DNA here is from genome assembly GCA_001517045.1 of Pseudotsuga menziesii. Lineage (NCBI taxonomy): Eukaryota > Viridiplantae > Streptophyta > Pinopsida > Pinales > Pinaceae > Pseudotsuga > Pseudotsuga menziesii. The sequence goes on from LPNX010116780.1 coordinate 75,534, forward strand.
TACTTGATAGAGTATAACTTCAGTGGTCCCCTTATGGCATAGATTTTGATCATCTCCCTCATAGGATGAGATAACGTGTGGATGTTTCAACATGCCTACTTTGAGTTGAAATCTAATTGGTGCTCTCTTGCATCTTAAAGGGGGGGTACATTTACAAAACACTCTTTATTTTCAAAGGGGGGGTAGTTAAATCAAAATAGTATAATATTGAATTGATTCAGGGTAACCCACATGAAAACCCATATCTTCTCACCTTTCAGCTGACAAAGGGGGGAATATTTATAATGGTTGTCATTCTTCAAGTTTCGAAAACAAAAGTCTGTAGATGGAAGACTATGAAACAAACTCTGAATATGGACAAAATTATGTATATGGAAGCCTACAATACATTGCTATGAAGATGGAAAAATGATTGTAGATGACATACTTCAAATTGTCAAATGGGAAACAAAGTGTATAGATGACAAACTCCAAAATTTCCAAATGGGAAACAAATAACAAACGTTTGAAGATGACACACTTAAATAAACGATGCATTGGCATGTTGATCGACACATAATAGTGTTGAAATATTCAGGGAGCATTTCATTGATTCATTGATTGTATAATGGTGATACTATATGTTCACAAATTAGCAGAAGACACCAACCTGTTCTAGATAAATCACTTGGCAAATGATGGAATTGTCAAGTAGACAGGGAATGTTCAGACATGGCAGTTTTACACTCCAGAATTTAATCTCAGTTCAAGTTACTCAGGAATATTTTTCGTTAAAGAACAGATGAAGGCTTCTAAAAGATCCAACTTCAGATATTTTACCAAGCCACTGGGTAGAATAAAAATTCACTAATATCAGAGATGAACTTAGCATTTGTAAATATAAAACTTTCGGATTAAAGGGGGGAATGTTAGACCTCTTAATCCTAAGTTTTATACTCTAGGTATTTTCTAGAGTAATATTAAAGATTAAATTAGTTTAGTGAGAAATTAGACTTTGAATAGGACTGCTTCTTTGTAAATGATACCAATCATTTTAATGTGATTATATGATTGGTTGTCTTCCTACTTTCTATTCTGGGATTGAGCTATATAAACAAGCTCTTTTCTCTATTAGTTTGATAGAGAGAGTCTTGTGAGAGTGATGTAATTTCTCTTTTCCTTATGAATTAAGTTATGTGTCTAAGGACACTTATTCTTCAACAAACAAATGCTCAAACACCTTAACATGGAAATTGCACATTGCTTTGCAGAACAAAGGAAAAAACATGTCCTCCAATCCATAGATGATGAAAATCTACCATTAAAGGTCCTTCTTTCTATTGTTCAACAAGTCATGTTCACCGCTAATTTATGGGTTGGAGCGGGCCTTGTTAACGACTCACTTGGAAAAGTCATTGACATTGTATATGACTCCAACGAACAACCTCCTAGATTACCATCCTTTGTTGTTGTCGAACTCCTCCACTACAAAGGACCCTTATGGTATTCTTCTAATCCTACTTATGTTTCCATCTCTCCCATAACAAGAGGAACACATAAGCAACTACCACTTCATGTGGCATGGGATTTAACAATTCATAAAGCGCAAGGTATGACCCTACAAAATGTAACAATAGACATTGGAAACATTGATAGACAAGGGCTTACAGTCACTACAATATCAAGAGTTAAATATCTTCCAGGCCTTCACATTTCTCCAACTTCCTTTTTTTTCTAGATACTCTCGAATGAAAGACAACTCATATGTCCAACGTACGAAATAATACGAAATTTTACTTTCTTCAAAGTCTTTAAAACCAAAATTTGGTTGAAGCTTTTCATTGTTTTCTCTATAGATGTACTATTTTTCCTCTAAACATATATTTGCGATCATAACACTTCTTCTATTGTCCACACTTATGTTGTTCCTATTATTTAATGTATTGTTACAATTGCAAAGTAAATAGAATGTGCTTCTTCTTGAGATGTGTCATTTACTTATATGTTTCCCCATTTATTAGTTCAATTCAACAAAACAATTAACCACTTTGTCACATGTTCCTTTGTTAGCATCAAATTCAAATTTGCTTTAATCTACTTTAATGTGTTACTGTGTACTGTTTCAATATCTCCATGTTGTATTTCCTATATATGTTTTATTACTCGAAAAACTAGCTTTTTATATGTTGTAATTCTTTCTAAATATATGATTTTATGAGTTGAATGCTTGCCTAATCTCTGTTAATGGTTGATAGATCTATGTATGCGTATAATGGAATTATGGATTTTGAGTGGTTGAAAGGTGCAAAGAGTGTTTGGTGATCCTCTATGCGTGAAAAGAATGCATAAAATCTATGTCACTGATTGCTGAGAGGATCGCTGCTCATTTGTATAAGTTCCACAAAGTTGACACAATAAAATTTGAGCCCAAATTCTGACAGATGCATTGTATAAACTTCTAAAGACATGTGTTTGTTATTCGACAACCATGTCTTTTTTGTTGTCGGTGGAATTTCGTCGGATATTCGACTCCAGTTTGAAACCCGTTGACAATTCGACATAGTATCAAGATAATATGGAGAAGTATTTCGTCCATGCATTGTCGAATTTTTGACTTTGACTCGTTAGGTCCATTGTCAGATGCCACGTCCCCATGCCTCCAACCGGCGAAGAGGACATGATCCATGGCCTTAACCAGCCGGCTAAGAGCCCCATGAACATGTACAAGAATAAAATTTCATAAACAGAGAACTGAAAGAGAATGCATTGCAGTATAACATGCACAAAGGTAATTGTTTGTCATACACAACTATAGTTAATTATCATGCACAGCGGAATCAACATGCATTCACACAAGCATTCAACATGTTCATTACATCCATTAACAGTAACTATAGTTGCAGAAGTAAAAATGAACAAGATCACTTATCTTATGAAGAACTCCTTCCGCAACCAGCTACGTCGCTGCAACGTTCCACCCAACCATAGGCTAGTGTGCTCCTTAATCTCTCAGCAGCGCTGCCACCCTCGAGCTGGGCATGATTCTCCAGGGAATAAGGGAACAAACAGGCTTACACATAGCCAAGGGTATACAAGACACACAGCCAAGCCAACAGAGTTGGGTTTATCAGGCCATCCAGGAGTTGGGAAAGGCTAAATGCTAAGCTGGTGAGCTCATTACAGATCCAAGAACACCTACACCCGAACTAGCCTGACCTCTAAGACACCCAAACACACCCAACACAAGGAATCAGTCCCTTCTCTGCTAAACAGTCCCTCAGGCCTTGCATTCCCTTCCAGTGCTATTCAGGGGTGATGGAGAAGAAGGCCAGCCCTCTAGCTTGGTCTGTGTGGTTTCTAGCCACCAGGTATATCAAGCAAAACTAAGCCTCCATCCCTGCTCCCAACACAGTCCGAAGACCAACCATTGCATGCATGCAACCACTTAGAAATTACAGCTGAACAGGGGAAAAATATTTCTGGGCGAATTCCAACAGCCCCAACGTATCAACAAACACAATCACAATGGGGGGGGAATTACAGTCCGACCTAAGCAACTGAGCAAGCAGATAAGAGTTACACAGACCGCCACACAGCTCTGGAACGCGAAATGACTTCCTACAGGAAATCATGGGTGACAAAGACCAAACAGCTCCCAGTTTCTTGCATGAATGATAGCCACCCAGAGCCCAGTGCATGAGAGGAAATCCACACTAAAACCCAAATGCGGGTCAAGAACACCCAATTCCATGCTATGGGAAAAACATAAATGACAGTAGAGGCACCCACAATCCTTCTCTGGGCTGCGTGAGACCAAACTGCAAGGAGCCTGTGTGTGAGAATAATCAGACAATGGAGATAATGCGTGAGGATGAACAGGCTACAGGGAGGATGCGAATTGGAAGTGCGTGGGTGTTCAGCAGAGACGTGGAGAAGAGGAATCCCTGTGTGAGTGATCGCAGTCATTTTTCCCAGCCATAGTGAAGTTAACCAGGGTGGAGTGTGCATGTGGGTGAGGATTGACAGTCCTGCCACCCCACTCCCAAAGATCATAACTGCCTCAACCACCAGCAGCCTTTCTTAATGAAAGTGGTTGGAATAAGACAAGGGAAGAAGACACATGGGTTTTTCTCTCCTTGGCTAAGGTTTGACAAATTTCCCCACATCCTTATCCTTGTGAAAATCATGCCCCTTTCAATCTAGTTGCCGCGATCGTAGCTGGTCGGGTTCATTTAATTAATTATAGATGCATATTTACATGATTACCAACATAATATATGCCGCATGCCCCGATATACCATCGGCGACAATTTAGATCCAAACATAACATAACTAATCAATGGTGGGGCCTTGGACTTTAGCTCCACACCATGATCATTTACAATATATACATCATGTACAATTAATGCAACGGGGTCAAAACTGGGGTGTTACATTCCCCTCCCCCTTCAATAGCACTGTCCTTAGTACTTTACAAAATTGAACAAAATGCTACACTGGTATCGCCTCAGTGTTCTGCAGAATTGAACAAAAATGGATGTGCCAATCGCATGGCCTCCTCCAGCTCCCATGTAGCCTCTTCAGGTCCGTAGTGCTCCCATTGCACCTTTACCTGCCCTATGGCTCGGTTCCGGTGCATTGTGACCTTCCTGTCGTGGATGCGCGTTGGCTCGATTCGGAACTCTCCCTCAGGTTCCACTTGAATCACATCCCAATTTATCACATGGTTAGGATCATGTACATATCTTTTAAGCAAAGAAACATGAAAAACATTATGAGCTCTAGTGCTAGCAAGCAGTGCAAGTCTATATGCAACTGGCCCTATCCTTTCAAGCACTTCAAATGGCCCACAGTATCTTGATGATAACTTGGCACAACTTCCAAGCTTCAAGGAACTCTTCCTTGCTCTCACTCTGAGGTAAACATGATCCCCAACACTAAACTCTCGATTCACCCTATGCTTATCTGCATAGCTTTTCTGTCTGTCCTGTGCTGCTTTCAGCTTCTGCCTGATCTTTATGACTTCTTGCTCCATTTCCTTGAGCAATTTTTGTCCAAGTATAATCCTGTTCACTGGATTATCCCAAGTCACTGGTGTCCTACACCTTCTTCCATACAAAGCTTCATACGGACTCATCCCCAAGGATGTCTGATGTCCATTGTTATAAGCAAACTATACCAAGTGCAAGTAATCTTCCCACTTGGTTGGTTTGTCCATTGCGTACATGCGAAGCATGTCTTCAAGCACCTGATTAACTCTTTCTGTCTGACCATCTGTCTGATGATGGTATGCAGTGCTGAAGTTTAGCTTTGTACCCAAATCTGCAAACAACCCCTTCCAAAAGTTGGAAGTGAACTTGACATCTCTGTCAGATACTATTTCCTTAGGAAATACATGCAATTTGAATATCTCCTTTATGAAGATCTTTGCAATGTTATCCATCTGATGCGTAGACTTCACTGGTATAAAATGTGCTGCCTTTGTCAACTTGTCCACCACAACCATGATGGAATCATGTTGTCTCCAAGTCATCGGCAATCTTGTAATGAAATCCATGGAAATAACTTCCCATTTCCATTCCGGAACTGGCAAAGGCTGCAACAAGCCTGCGGGATGTTGATGCTCAACCTTCACCTGTTGACATTTCATACACCTTGAAATGTACTCAACCATGTCCTTTTTCATTCCTGGCCAAAAGTACTGGTTTCTAGCTGTAGCAATTGTCTTCTAATACCCTGGGTGACCAAAATACGGAGCTTGATGGATTTCATCCATAACAACTCTCGTCAAATCTGCTACATTTGGAATATAAATCCTACCTTTAAAAGTGAGAAGCCCATCTTCTTCCAATTTATATCCCTCATACCTCTTCTCAAGACTTTGCTGTTGCAATTTGTCTTTTACTTGCTCATACAATTCATCTCCAGCAGCATTACTAACAATTTGCTGCCTCGGAGATGCCAATAGCCTGTTAACATTGCTATGAGCATGGTTCCAAGACATGGTGGCTAGGGTTTGAAGGCATCTAACCTTCCTCCTTGTCCTCCGGCTAGGCAGTCAAGTGTGGCTAGGGGCTGTTCGCCCTGCCAGGATTGTGGGCCTCCCTCAGGGGGCCATGGCTTCTCCAGGGTCAGAAGTGCCCTCGCAAGACCATGGGCCTTCTAGCTGGAGGAAATTTACCAGGACCGACGAAGGTGTGGGGGGGGAGGGTCTTCAACCTCCCGGAAAGGAAAAAAAATAAACACGGGGGGATGCTTCCCATGAACGGCCTCCATCCCCTTGATCCAATTCAAATCTGAGGCTGTCAGGGAGAAGATAGGACTATGGAAGGAAAAAGCTCTCATTGGGAAGTTTGTGGAGATATGGCCAAGGGAAAGAGACATGATTAAATGGATCAATGGGGTTTGGAAACTGAAGGGGCACTACGACCTATAGTTGGGGTCAAAAGGGTTTTTCACAATCATCTTCTTCAATCAGGAAGACAGAGACAGAATCCTGGAAGGGGGCCCATATTTATTCTTCTCGGCGGGTCTCTTTCTGCGGCTGTGGAAGGAGCGCTTCAACCCCGAAACGGAAGACATGACGGTTGCGCCACTTTGGATCCGCCTTTTCTCCCTCCTGGGAGAGTATTGGTACCTTGAAACCCTTCGGGACATTGGAAATAGTCTGGGAGAATTCATAAAGATTGCAGAACAAACAAGGCTCCAACGATACACAACTTTTGCCAGGATCTGTTTGTACATGGACCTGTCTCGGGAACTGCCGGAAGCTATCAGCCTAAACTGGGAAGACGAGGAATGGATTCAATCCATCGACTATGAGAAGCTCCCTTTTAGATGCTGGCTCTGTCACGAATATGGCCACTTTGGGAGAAACTGCCCAAACATCACCTCCAAGCCGAGCTCCTAAGCCCCCGCTCCTTCCTCAGCGGCGACGGAAGATGGGTTCACAGCGGTTAAGTCGAAGCGACGCGGCAAGGGCAGTGGGAAAAACCCGGCACGCTCAAACCCGATGGCCCATGAGAAACCCCAAGGGAATGCATTTGAAGTCCTGGCGTCAGTAGAGGAGGAAGAAGGGACGCAACCTCGTTCCCAATCGGAACCCCAGCCGATGAATCATCCTCCTGAATCAGAGCCAAAGGATGCCCAGTAGATGGAAGGAGTGGAGGAGGAAGAGGGGGAAGAAATGGAGCTGGGGGAACTGGACCTGGACGCCATAGAAGAAGAATGCAGAAAGAAGGTGCAAGGATATGTTTCCCGCTGCCAACTAGAACTTCTCCAGGAAGCCATTATCAAATATGGAGTGGTGGAATGTTTGGGAATCGACGCAGACGCCCAAAAGGGTAGCAAGCATAAATCCCCTGAAGAGGAAATGCGCCGAGGACGAAAGACCAACAAACAGCGAATAGCGGCGGTGGGAGTCAGGCTGATTGAATCTGGACAGTATCCTACGATCCAGGCGGCCTTCTCTGAAGCCAAATTTTTTTGTCAATGAAGCTCATCTCATGGAATATCAGAGGGTGTTGTATCCCTAGGAAGTGGAAGACTCTAAACCAAAAAGTGAGACAGGAATCCCCAGACATCTTGTTTCTTCAGGAAACCAAATGCAGTTTTGAGCATATGCAAAAAATCAAAGACAAGATATGGAAGGGAAGCCAGGTTATGGATATCGACACAGCAGGACAATCCGGAGGCATTACTATCCTATGGAATTCTCGATTGGTGGAACTTTCCAACTGGAGAGCCAACAAGTTTTCCCTCATAGCAGAATTTTTCTTTCCAGACTCAGGAATGAGAGGCACGACTGGAAATATCTATGGGCCTAGCAGCTTCCAGGCTAAACAGTCCTTTTTGGGCTTCCTCCAATGGATTCAGGGACTTGCGGGGTGGGAGCCTTGGGTTCTTGGAGGAGATTTCAACCTCATCGCCAACCTAGAGGAGAAGAAGGGGGGTCGATGCACTCTGGATAATTTCCAAGAGGAATTCAGGGAATGTCTGGCTCGAGGTCCGCTGGTCGATGTGGAAACAGGAAATGGGTGGTTCACGTGGAATAACAAGAGAGGAGGCGAGTACTTGGTTGCTTCTCGACTAGATCGTTTCTTGGTTTTAGAAAATATCTTACACAGTACGGGAGATGTTATGGCTGCTGTCCTTCCGGCAAATGGTTCAGATCACTGGCCCATCAGTCTCCATTGGGATGGGACTGGGTCTCCCAGAGGGAAACCCTTCAGATTTGAAAGCTTCTGGATGGAACACAAGGACTTCAAGGACCTGGTAGGTCAATGGTGGCAGGAGTTTGCCCCCCCCTCCAGGCACCATCATGTTCCAATTCCAGCAAAAACTAAAAGCTTTGAAGGAAAAAATCCGTAAGTGGAATCGGGAAGAGTTTGGAAACATCTTCGAGGACAAGAAACAACTGCTAATGGAGCTGGACCTCATCAACAGGCAAGGCATGGATACTGGGTGGAGTGAGGAGATGAAAAGAATAGAAAAGGATCTCTTGGAACATCTTGGCGCCTGAGAGAGACAAGAGGGTCTCTATTGGCAGTAGAAGGCTAGAGTGAAATGGCTGAAGGAAGGTGAGAGAAACACAAAATTCTTTCACAACTCGGTGATCCAGAATAGGAACGACTCTAGAATTCAGACCCTTAAAACCAGAAATGGGGATAGAGTGGACACCAGGAGGGAGATAGAATCTGAACTCACTCAGTACTTCTCAGAGATCCTTAGGGAAGAGGTGGGAGATAGAGGCAGGGAGGTCGAAAAAATCACCAGCTTAATTCCCTGCATGGTCAATGCTGGTTAAGCCTATAGAGATGCAAGAAGTAGAGGAGGTAGTTAACCAAATGGCCTTGGGAAAAGCTCCGGGACCGGATGGGTTCACCTCTAATTTCTTCCACCTCTTCTGGGACCTAATTAAGGAGGAAGTTCTGACCATCGTTGAAGAATCCAGACTAAAGAAAGGAGTCCTAAGGGCATTCAATGCCACCTTTCTTACTCTCATCCCGAAAGAAACAAGTGCGTCATCCCCAGATAAATTTAGGCCCATAGCTTTATGCAATGTCATATATAAGATCATATCCAAAGTCATTGCTAACAGACTCAAGCCCCTCCTCCCGGTGCTCATAAGCCCAGAGCAATCAGGCTTCATGGAGGGAAGACAAATCTTGGACGGAGTGGTTCTGGTTCATGAAGTTTTGCACTCGCTTAAGAGTTCCAGAATTCCCGGAATGATGATCAAACTGGACATAGCTAAAGCCTACGACAAACTCAACTGGCAGTATATGGAGAAAATGCTGGGGGCTTATGGATTCTCTCCAGGGTGGGTGGATTGGGTCATGTCGCTGGTCTCATCCCCATTCTTTAATATCCTCCTCAATGGATCACCGACTTCGTCCTTCCATTCCTCTAGGGGCATTCGCCAAGGGGACCCTCTGTCCCCCTTTTTATTCATTCTCATGGCGAAGGGCCTAAGCCATCTCATTGCTGACCAGATCAGACGCGGGGCGATCCGGGGAGTGAAAGTTTAGGAGGGGTTTCCTCCTTAGACCCACCAACAATTTGTGGATGACACCATGCTCATGGGGCACCCTTCAGTCCAAGAAGCCAGAGGCTTCAAACAATGCCTGGATCTCTTTGAGAAGGCCTCAGGCTTGGCAGTTAACCCCAATAAATCCCAGGTGTTCTTTGTTAATAATCCTCTAGCCTCCCAGAGAGGTATTTTGAGAGTCTTAGGCTTCTCCAGAGGGAGTTTCCCAACCAAATACCTGGGCATCCCTATGGGACTCGAACGGCCAAAAACAACAGATTGGTAGGAATTCCTGGATAAATTAAAGCAGAGACTATCTAGTTGGGTCCTTCGTGCCCTTAACTTTCCCAGTAGAGTGATCCTGATCAAATTGATCCTTCAAGCCATGCCGACCTACCTCTTCCCAGTTTTAGCTGCCCCAAAGGCCATCCTCCAGCAAATTCGCAGCATTCAACGAAATTTCCTTTGGGGGTTGAGTGGGGAGAAGACCAAATTCGCTCTGGTAAGCTGGGAGGATGTCTGTAAACCTAAGGACCAGGGTGGCCTCGGTTTAAGGGACCCAAAAATAATGTCAGAGACTCTAGGGGCCAAGATTTGGTGGCGATGGGTCTCCCACACCTCGGAACCCTGGGCCAAATTATGGAACGTGAAATATGCGAGGGGCAGGCCTAGCCATGCCTTGATCCGCTATAATGAGAATCCCAATGGCTCTTCCATATGGTTAAAAGCTTTAGCCGAAAGAGCTATAGTCCAAGAGCATAGTTTCTGGGAAATCAGAAGTGGAAACCGCGCGAAGTTTTGGGAAGACGCTTGGAATCAGTTCCCAGTCCTGGGAAGAAATCCTAGATGGATCCACATCAAGCAACAGGAGCAAGGGTGGGGTCGAACTTCGGTGAACCAATTATGGCTCCCGGGCCCTCAAGATGATTTCCAAAGATGGGATTTATCCACTAAGCCTGACCGAATGAATGAAGACGATTGGACAGCCTTCCTGGAAGAAATTAGTAAACATTGTCTCAGACCTCAGGAGGGAGATGATATATTACGGTGGGAGTACTCTTCGAAAGGCTCATTCAGCGTCAAAGAGGTCTACGGCATCAGGATGACAAGGAATGAGGAGAAGGAAGACATCTAGAGGAAGATCTGGGAAGTCAACCTTTGGCCCAAGGTGGCCATGTTTGTTTGGTTGGTTGTCAGAAGAAGAATCCTCACCGGCGATAACCTTCGGAAACGAGGAATAGTTGCCCCAGTGCTGCTTATGCCTACAGGCGGAGGATACGATGGGACATATCCTGGATAGTTGCCCCTTTGCAGCTACAATTTGGGATAAGGGGGCGTTGATGTTCAGAAGGAGTGATCGGATTCGAGGTCTCCCATCCCAAACTATCAGAGACTGGAACAAGCATGCTTTCACTAATGCCATTCTCAGAACCATATGGAACACCTTTCCAGGCATGACCATGTGGTGCATATGGAAAGAGAGAAATGCGAGGATCTTTAGGGGACAAAGTAAAAGCCCGGAGGTAATTTGGAGCGTAGTGAAAGAGAATGTGCTCTCTTCCATCAAGTGCATGCAGTGGACAGATCAGGACAAGGTCTTCCTGAGAGCGGAGCTCCATGTGGCGGAAAATTGGGGCTTGACCAAACCTATTATCAAATATCTGAGCCTTCGCAACAAACGGTGCACCCCTTCCAGCCCCTCCTCCTAGGAGGCTCCTCCCCCAGGCGTTTTCAAACTAAAATTTGATGGCGCCTCTCGCGGTAATCCGGGACAAGCGGGGTTCGGAGGCCTGGTTCATGACCATGAAGGTCGAATCAGAATAGTGTTCATGGGATCCATGGGGGAGGACACCAACAAATCAGCCGAACTGGAAGGCCTCCTTCGCGGAATGGAAATGCTGATCAGGTGGAGTCTCCTCCCTGCAATAGTTGAGGGCAATTCCAGGGTCTTAGTTGCGATGGCCAATCGTCTAAGGAGCGGACAAAGAACCGAAAAAATTTCACCGAGTTTGCATCTTGCCTACAGGCTGGAATGTTTACGTGTCCTCCTCCAGGCACATCCTACCACATCCTTTCACCACATCATGCGTGAAGGGAACAAGGTGGCCGAATGCTTGGCAAATGCCGGGGTGGAATGCAGAGTTGGCCTCCGATGTGACCGTCTTGATGTTTTCGCAGAAGAGGGATGGGCCCAGCAATGTCGTCACTTGGCCATCACGGATTTAAATGGGACCACCCAGGTGGAGGCTCGACCGGACGAAAGATCAGGTGGCACAAGGAGGTGCGAGCATGCGAGCATTCATCAGTCCTAATGCAGACGAAAACAAGTGGCGATTGGATTTGCTTGTACAAGTTCAGGGCCATCCTCATTATTTTGCATGCCAGCATTAGATGTCCCACGCTCGGATCTGATAGCGGAGATAATTGTTTAGGTAGGAATAATCCGCCCAGGATGGATGCTCACGGAAACATGATGGCCATGACGCCATCTCCCTGCAGGGACGAGTACGGTCTCTTGGTCGATATCCCGTTAAAGCCCAGCTTTCAGGCTCATGTTTCCTTTGTGGATTTTGCTAAAATTAGTTGGTCAGTGACTTTTCCCTCTGTCTGGACAGGAGCGGTTGAGCTTGGCTCTACTAAACGGCCCCATTGCTGCTCTGTGGGGCTGCCCTTGTCCCTGGAACTCCCTGCAATGGCCCCCAATCGGCATTCTAGGAAGGATGAAGAGAAGGTTATCGCCCTTAGTCTAAAGTGGATCACTGGAAATTCGTCCAAACGCCAGACTCGTCAGGCGACGTGCGTGCAGATTCTTGCCTAGGAAGAGGCGGATCGTTACAAGGAGCACGTCCCGTTAAGAATTCGCTTGGAGGTCGATAAGGTGGTGGATGGGCTCTGGGCAGAAGCGAAGGCCATGCCAAGGGAGGACTTGCGCGAAGAGGTTGCCGATTGGGTCTTAGACCCGAGCTCCACAGCCGGTCGAGCCTCAGCGTATGACCGAATGCTTCTGACCTACTGGGTGACTGTTCTCCTAGTTGGGAACTCTGCCTCGCTCCGAGGAGAAAAATAGGAGGGGGATGAGGAGCCAATCCCTTTCTGGAAAGAACATAATGCAGAATGCCACACCATGCACCACAAGCTGGACGTTCTTACTGCTCGTCTGGGTTTTCCTTTTCATCCAGCGGACTGCCGTGCGATGGAGACAGCCAGGCCTCGGGAGAAGGTTGGTTGTTGCGTTCAGGACAGCCTTGGAGTTACGGAGGAGGCCTGAAGATCAACTGGTCCCATGATGCCATTGTCGTCATTGATCTCAAGTATGCAGCCCCTGATGGCCGAAATTCCCCCGGTGGTAGCTCCTCGGTGGTCTGCCAGCCCCTCTAGCGGCCCGCGTGCCTCCTCCCAGTTTCACCCCCTCTGTTAGGTTGGTCTTGTCCTTATTCTCAGGCTCAGCTGCTCTATATATTCCTCCTTTTTTGATTATGTGTCTCAGTCTTTTTATGTATAATTGGGCTAGGCCCCGACAGTATTTTTCTATTTGTGGAATAGATGGCGATAAAATTTTCAACATGCCTTTTTTGTGGGTGGGGATTTCATGTAATAGGGGCTGGATATATCTCAAAAATGGGAAGAACAGAGGGAGAAATAGGATATGGGAACTCTCTGTAACTCATGGGTCAATAAGTTTTGTTCAAGTCCAAGTTGGGTGGCCACTGGCCTGGACTAAGGCGCCCCCGTTTTGGGATCGGCCATAGTTGTCTCTCTGCTTTGTAATATGGACTCTGTATAGTAATATAATGTTTTATTTACACAAAAAAAACAATTTGCTGCCTCAAATCTGATTGGCAAATACTAAGAGATGCCACATGCATTTCCTGCATTTTCCTGCTGAGTGCATCAGCTACCTTGTTTTCTTTCCCTTTTATGTGCTTGATTTCGAAATCAAACTCACATAAAAATTCCAACCATCTTGCTTGCCTAGCATTCAGATTAGGATGATCAAACAAATATTTCAGTCCACAGTGATCTGTTCTGAGCTCAAATCTTCTACCCATCAAGTAATTCCTTCACATCTTGAGAGCATGTACTATGGCTGCAAGCTCTAGATCATGAGTGGCATAGTTCTTCTCATGCTCCTTTTAGCTTTCTCGACTCATAACATATCACGTGGTTGTCCTGCATAAGGACTCCTCCAAGCCCTTGTTCGCATGCATCGGTACACACCACAAAATCTTTCTCTGGATCTGCAACTTTTAATACTGGTGCACTAGTGAGAAGATTCTTCAAGCTCTGGAAACTTTCTTCACACCTCGATGTCCATTCGAACTTCACCCCCTTCTTTTTCAAAGAAGTGATAGCATGTGCAACTTTGGAGAATCCCTCAATGAATCTCCTATAGTATCCTGCAAGCCCCATGAAATATTTTACATCTCTCACATTTCTTGGAGTAGGCCAATTCGTAATGGCTTCTATCTTTTCAGGGTCCACAGATATACCCTTCTTCGAGATAATGTGACCCAAATACTGAATTCTATCTCTATAGAAGTCACACTTGCTCATCTTTGCATACAACTGATGCTCCCTAAGCAATTCCAATGTCAATCTCAAGTTCTCTTCATGATTTTTCTCATACTTAGAATAAATAAGAATGTCATCAAGGAAAACAAGAACAAACTTGTCCAAATACTTGTTGAAGACACTATTCATAAGGCACATAAATGTAGCTGGTGCATTTGTGAGGCCAAATGGTACCACTACAAACTCATAATGCCCATACCTTGTCCTGAAGGCTATCTTATGAATGTCTTCATCCTTGATTCTCACCTGATGGTAACCAGACCTTAAGTCAATCTTGGAAAATACCCTTGCTCCTCTCATTTGATCAAAGAGGTCATCAATCCTAGGCAAAGGATATTTATTCTTCACGGTAACCTTGTTCAATTGTCTATAATCAATACATAACCTGAGTGTACCATCTTTCTTCTTTACAAATAGAACTGGTGCTCCCCAAGGAGACACACTCGGTCGAATGTACTTCTTTTCCAACAACTCTTGCAGTTGCATCTTCAATTCTAACATCTCCGGTGTACTCATCCTATAGGGTGCCTTGGACACTGGTGTTGCTCCTGGCACAAGTTCAATAGTGAAATCAATGTCCCTCTTTGGAGGAAGCCCTGGAATCTCATCAGGAAACACATCCCTGAATTCCTGTAACACTCGATAGTCCTCCAACCTCGGAGTTTCATCTCTCGTTTCCTCCAAAATATGAGCTGCATACAACTGGAAACCCTTCCTACAAAACTTCTTTAACTACATTGCTGAAACCTGCCTATCTCAAATCACCTTTGGAATGCCTTTCACAACTACTAGGTTCCCTTCTTCATTCATGCATTCGAAAGTCTTATTGTAACAGTCAAGCTTTACCCTGTGAGCTTATAACCAATCCATTCCAATGAGAACATCATAGGAACCAAGCAGTAGCACATTTAGGTCTACACAAGTGACCAATCCATTCATGACCAATGGACACTTTTCTACCACTTCACTGAATTTTCTCTTAGTTCTAGTGGCTAGCTAGACTAGCCAAGACTTCCTATGCTTTACTTTCTTAAAAGAACAAATTTCCACTACTCTAGGAGTAATGTAACTGTGAGTAGAACCGGGGTCAATCAAGATAGAAAGAGATTGCTCAACAATCTTAACTGCTACTTCAACCACAGTTGACTGGTGATCTGCCTCACGGTCCTCCAGTGTTGCATAAATCCTAGGGACTGCCCTTGCGACTTGACCAACTGTTTCTGCTTCTTGTACGTTTTAAGTTGGCCTTGCACTCTCATTCTCAAGTGGACAATTTCTGTGCATGTGGGATCCTCCACATTTCCAACATTGAAGTGGCCCTCTATTCTGTTGTGGATCTTTAGGCTTTTCTCCTGTCACTCTGACTGGCTTACTCGCAGCTTGGAATGGTTGCTTCTGCTGATTCCTAAAATTAGAAGGTTTGAAGCCTTTCTTCCTTTGTTCAAACTTCTCGTTCTTCTTGTCCCTCCAGGCCTTTTGGTAATCAGGTTTACTTTTGATTTGCTCATAGCAATACTTAGCCTTTCTTATTGCTTCTTCAAGAGTTCTAGGTTCATAAAACTCAATTCAATCTTTGTAGGACTGAGGTAATCCACTCAGAAAATGCTGGACCTTTACTTTTTCATCTCTGATGTATCGGACATACCTCAACAGCTCCAAAAACTTATTTGCATACTCTTCCATGGTCTGCTGTCCCAATATTAGCTCATGGAACTCCTTAATCTTATCATCATAATACCTGTCAGAGAGGTATTTCTGCTTAAAATACTTCTTGAACTGCTTCCACTTCAGTCTCCTTTCGCTGATTCTCTTTACTTGCTTGAAGTGTTCCCACCAAATGGATGCTCTTCCATTTAGATTGAATATGGCAACTCTTGCCTTCATGTTTCCTGAATAATCATGCACTTGAAAGTACTTCTTAATACCAAGAAGCCAAGCTTCAGCCTCTTGTCCAGTCTTTACCTCACCATCAAACGTAGGAGGTTTAGCTTTCTTGAATTCATCTCGAGTGCGATCCCTATGGTGTCTCTTTCTTTTTCTTTTATGAGAACAAGAACTGGAATCCCCGCTGGATTCTTCAGAATCAAATGTTCCACTAGAAGTTCTTCTCCTTCTCCTAGTACTACCTTCTGGTCTTGTTGTACCTCGTCCAGAGTCTATATTTCTCTGTAAGTCGGTCAAACTCTGCAACATAGCAGCATTCAATTGATGCTGCTCTTCTTGGGCTTTAATCAAGCTTCTCATAGTGGCTGCAACATTTGACGGTGTCTCTTGGAATCTCCTTCCATTAGACTCTATGTCATCATTTCTATTACAAACATTTTCTCCCATGGCATCTTTTGCTCGCTCGTAAGATTCTCGAGCATCATACCCATCATGGGTTCTCATAACTGAACCACCACTTACTTACCAAACTGCACTACCAGGAATACTGCTCTTGAAGGTCTCTATGACTCTGCAAACGTGTTAGTAACACAATTTTTAGAGGCATAACATAGAAATCAAAATCACTTACCTTCTCTTGGAATAACCACAAAATAACAAATTGTCCAAACCCAAGATTTTCTTCATCAAAGAAAATCTATCTGAGTGGGACGACGGGGGTCAAGGGGGCTTGCCCCCTTGTGGCTTCCCTATGCCACTGCAGGGCAGGTCGAGGGTAGCGCCCTCGTTTATTTATTTATTTTTTTGCAAATCATTAGTTTTTGCACAATTTGGCGCATAAGATCGCTACCACTTTCTCACTTTTCAGCCCTGAAAATCCATTGGAAAACCACTGAAAATTCCTCTGAAAAACAGCTGAATCTTCCTTTGTTCAATCGGGTCTCTTCCCCAAATTATTCTTCCGCAGAATCGGCTCTCGAACCACTTTCTCTTCCACAAAATCGGCTCTCGGGCCACTTTCTCTTCTGCAACGGCGGCTCTTGGAATCATTCTTTCTTCCGCAACGGCGGCTCTCGGAACCATTCTTTCTTCCACAACGGCGGCTCTCGAATCCATTCTTTCTTCTGCAACGGCGTCTCTTGGAACACTTTCTCTTCTGATCGGCGTCGGCAGTCTTTCTCGCCGGAATACTTAACGCTTTGGCTTCCGCAATGATGGAACGCCAAATACTAACTTCTTCCGATCGGCACTTAGAAAAATTTTAAACTTTCGGCTTCAGAGGCCTTTCTGGTCGGAAGCCTTAGTGTTTTGGCTTCCGCAACGGCGGTGGAGGAAACCCCACCTTCTTCCGATCGGTGGCACAACCAAATCGGCGTCGGTGTTCGTTCCCTATCGGCCGGATAATGACTTTGACTTCCGCAACGATGGAACACCAAAAGACGAACTCCTTCCGATGGCCGCGGATTTCTTAGAAAAATTTTAAGTTTTTCTTGCGGCGTCGGAGGTCTTTATCATCGGAAGCCTTAGGGATTTCGCTTCTGCAATGGCGGACGCTCATCAACTAAATCCCTTCGATGGTCACCCAACACTTAGAAATTTCCACAATTTTCTTCCCCGTTAGAAGACTTAGCGGTTTGGACTTCCACAACGGCAGATGGGAAACCACTAAATCTTCCGCTACATCAGAAGTCTTTCCCGCTAGTGGCCGACTGTTCAACACTGCTAAATTCTTGAATTCTTTTAGTCCACTGCTGTTCTGCTAGACATAGAAGGTATTCCTACCCTCTATCAGTGGCTTCTTCTTGGCCCATAGAGGCCCATTGCTGCAATGTTAGGAACCCATGTCAATCCTTCTCTTTACCATGTTAGTATATTGTTGTTGGACGCATATGCTTTGTAAGTCGTCCCATAGTAATTGTTGATCCATAGTTTGTGTTATTGTTGTTGGGTGCCTATTTTTAGTATATAAGTGTGTGTTGAGGCCAAGGAAGGCACCGTGAAGTTATTTTGTATTGAGCTTGCTCAAA
This sequence comes from Pseudotsuga menziesii, assembly GCA_001517045.1. Lineage (NCBI taxonomy): Eukaryota > Viridiplantae > Streptophyta > Pinopsida > Pinales > Pinaceae > Pseudotsuga > Pseudotsuga menziesii. Next base: position 93,525 of record LPNX010116780.1, read on the forward strand.
GGAGGTTGCCCCCTCGAAGTGGCCTGCAATTAATATAAAAGTGATTTTGAGTTCTGCTGCTATATCGTGTATTTTGATTAATTATTTGCTGCAGGGTCCTCACATCTGGTATCAAAGCACTTTCTTGGGCTCGTTGGGTGAAATTTCTGCCCAAATTTTTTTTTCGCTTCTGTTGCAGGTTCGGATCCGGGAATAATCCCTATCCGCTTAACTGTGGGAAGTACTTGGACATAAGCCATAAAACGCATTGTGAGGAGTACCACAGGAACACCGAAGTAGCTGGCCCATTGAGAGGACCTACCAGCGAAAAGGGCAACGAACCCTACCTGATTGACTAGTTCCCACCCGTGAGGTAAACCAAGAGCTGTTGTTTGTGGCCAAGCGGTTATCAGTGTTACCTGAGCCGTGGAGTGAGGGGTACTACTCCAATACACAAACCGTCAGACAGCATTGGTGGTCGAGTGAATCCCTTGAACTGATAGGAAGCCGCACATACCTAGGGTCCATATCTATTTTCAGTTGCACAATCATAGATTTCCTCTGTCCAGAACTGTTGCCGGTCACTTCCGCGCTGTTGCAGATTCCACTGTTTCCGATCACTTTCGCACTGTTGCAGATCCCTTCCTAAAAAAAAAAAAACTCCTGGTTATGGTTGTCACCCGCACAGGAGCAAAAACCATGGAGGAAGCACTTGCAGCCATCCAAGCCAAACTCTAGGAACTGGATGAAAAATTTCTCGGTCTCCATCTTGAGCATTCATCTATGAACACCAGACGACAGTCCGAGTCTTCATCAGACAATGGGTTCTCTTCTTCCAGCAATTTTCGCGGTCCGAAGCTAGATTTTCCTTGCTTCAATGGTACTGATCCGACTGGATGGATCTATCGTGCAGAACAATATTTCAGTCTTCATAATAATTTTGATGTCAACAAAGTTCCACTTGCCTCCTTTCATTTGGAATAGGAAGCTCTTCAATGGTATTGTTGGTACCTCAAGGCTCATGAAGAGCCAAAATGGCCTGATTTTTGCCAGCTCCTGTTGCAACGATTTGGTCCTAGTGCTTTTGATGACTTCATAGGAGCTCTCACTAAACTTCGCAAAATTGGCACTGTGAAAGAGTATCAAACTGAATTTGAGAAACTAGCTAATCACACTGAAGGATTACCTGATGACTTCTACCGTAGTTGTTTTATCAGTGGTCTAAAGGATGCAATTCGCTCTGAGGTCAAAATGTTCAGTCCCAACACAATGATGGAAGCCCTGGGGTTGGCTAAGTTGGTAGAAGACAAGATGGCAGCCCAACAGCGCTCCAAATCCTCTTTTGTTCCCTTCCAAAATATGGGTTCTCAATGACCTCCCATTCCGCCAGCTCCTCGCTCACCTCCAATCAAGCATTTGTCTGAAACAGAGATGTAGGCACGCAGAGAAAAAGGGCTTTGTTATAATTGTGATGAGAAATTCAGTCAGGGACATCGATGTGTTCAACAAAAGCTCTATTTTTTGGATGTGGATTTTCCACCTGCCTCTGAAATTGGTGAAGAATCTCCCGATACAATGGATGCTTCGGTTGACATTCAGGAGCCGCCTACTGACCCTCCATCTCAGGACGACCAGCCTGAGATATCCCTCCATGATTTAGCTAGAGTCACTGCCCCCCAAACAATGCGGGTACGCGGTTACTTCAAGAAGCTTCCTCTTACAATACTCATTGATTCTGGCAGCACTCATAATTTCATTGACCCTCGGATCGCCAAACAAGCTGATTGTTTTATCCATCCTTGCTCCAACTTTGAAGTCATGGTTTCCAATGGGGGCACCTTACCTTGCAAAGGGAAGTGTCGCAATGTGAGTATCTCTATGGGAGATTATAACCTCCACTCTGACATGTTTGCCTTGACCTTAGGTGGATGTGATGTGGTTTTGGGCGCTCAATGGCTGCGCACACTTGGCACCATATTATGGGATTTTGCTGATCTTTGGATGCAGTTCTCCCCCGATGGACACAAACACACATTGAAAGGATTACCACCAGGGTCTCTCAACATCATCAGTTCACATCGCATGGAAAAAATCCTTAAGAAGAGTTCCCATGGTGTCATCACTTAGCTCCATTCCATTCAAATGCAACCATCAGCAGCCCCCACTACTCCTTTGGATCTCCAACAAATTCTGGATCGATATACAGGTGTTTTTGCTGAACCAGTGGGACTTCCACCTTCACGACCATAGGACCATTGTATTCAGCTCCTTCCTAGAAGCATTCCTCCCAACATCAGGCCCTATCGCTACCCATTTCACCAAAAAACAGAGATTGAACTCCTCATTAGGGACTTATTGAAGCAAGGTATTATTCGCCCAAGCACAAGTTCCTTTTCTTCACTAGTTCTTCTTGTCCGCAAAAAAGATGGGTCATGGCGCCTCTGCATTGACTTCCGAGCACTTAATCACCTCACCATCAAGGATAAGTTTCCAATTCCTGTTGTTGATGAGCTTCTTGATGAGCTTCATGGTGCTCAATTTTTCTCCAAGTTGGATCTTCGCTCTGGGTATCATCAAATTCAGGTTCATGAGGATGATATCCCTAAAATAGCTTTCCGCATACATGATGGCCACTATGAGTTTTTGGTCATGCCCTTTGATCTCACTAATTCTCCTTCCACATTCCAGGCCTTGATGAATAAAATATTCCGACCCTATTTGCGGAAATTCATTCTGGTATTTTTTGATGATATCCTCATCTACAGTAAAACATGGGCTGAACATCTCCAGCATCTGGCTCTTGTAATGCAACTTTTCTCTGATCATCATCTCCATGCCAAAAAGTCTAAATGTGTTTTTGGCCAAAAGGAAGTTGAGTATCTCGGCACATTATCTCAGCACAAGGGGTTTGTGTGGATCCTGCCAAAATCGCTGCCATGAACAATTGGCCGCCTCCTAAGACACTCAAGAGCCTTCGTGGTTTTTTGGGGTTGACTGGCTACTGCCGCAAGTTTGTCAAGGATTATGGGAAGATTGCAGCTCCATTAACTGCTCTGTTGAAAAAGGATGCTTTTACATGGACACATGTTACTGAGTGTGCATTTGACAAGCTAAAACAAGCTATGTGTACTACACCTGTTCTAGCTATGCCTGATTTTTCCAAGCCCTTCACTATTGAGAGTGATGCTTACGGCAATAAAATTGGTGATGTTCTCCTTCAAGATGAACACCCCATTGCGTTCACCAGCAAAGCCCTTTCCGGTAAGAATTTAGCTACCTCTACATATGAGAAGGAAATGATGGCTATTTTGCATGCAGTACACAAGTGGGGACCCTACCTCTTAGGGAATCATTTCTACATCAAGACTGATCACCAGAGTTTGAAATATTTCCTAGAACAGTGTGTATCCTCCCCAGCACAATAGAAATGGGTTAGAAAACTCATGGGTTATGACTATGAGATCACTTATAAGAAGGGTAAGGACAATATTGTGGCGGATGCCCTTTCTCGCACATTTGATGACCAAGGTTCTCTTTCCGCTATTTCTATGCCTGTTCCAAATTGGTTGCAATCAGTTCAATAGGGTTATGTCAATGACTCTTCATTATCTCAAATCATCCAATGCTTGGAAAACAACCCTTCTACTGTCCCACATTACTCTTGGGATGGTGCTTCACTGAGATACAAGGGTCGTCTGGTGCTTCCCCATAACACAGCTCTTCAACAAGCTATCTTCTATGAACTCCATGCTTCTCCATCAGCTGGGCACTCTGGTTTTCTCAAAACGTATGAACGGGCATGACGCAACTTCTTTTGGCAGGGCATGAAAAGGACAATTCAACAGATGGTGGCTGAATGTGATACTTGCCAGCGCAATAAGGGTGAAACAACACCCCTTCCGGGATTGCTCGAACCCTTGCCCACACCTACCCGGATATGGACAGATATTTCTATGGATTTCATTGAAGGGCTCCCTAAATCTGGAGGGAAGACTATGATTTTGGTTGTGGTTGATCGCCTATCCAAATATAGTCATTTTTGTGCTCTCAGCCATCCCTATACAGCCTCCTCCATTGCTCAAATTTTCCTGGACTAGATCTTTCGTCTTCATGGAATGCCTTCTTCCATTGTCTCGGATCGTGATGCGACTTTCACCAGTCATTTTTGGACAGAACTCTTTCACCACACTGGCACCAAACTGAAGATGCGTTCAGGTTATCACCCACAAATGAATGGTCAGACTGAAATTATCAATAAATGTTTGGAAACTTATCTTTGTTGCTTCTCCTTTGAGCAACAACATTAGTGGGCAAAGTGGCTCCCTCTCGCTGAATGGTGGTACAATACCTCTTACCACACTGCCTCTAAAATGACTCCATATGAAGCAGTTTATGGTCAGGCACCGCCAGTTCTTCTTCCTTACACCCCCAGCAGTTCTCCAGTTCAGGCAGTTGATGCGGTCCTTTGAAACCGCGATGAGGTTCTTCGCATTTTGCGCGAAAATATTCACATGGAAAGAAATCGCATGGAGCAACAAGCTGATCAGCACCATTCCGAGCGCACTTTTTTGAAGCCGGTGATATGGTTTTTCTTCGTCTCCAGCCTTACAAGCAATCCTCACTAAAACTCAAAGGGTGAAATAAGCTCGCTCCAAAGTTCTATGGGCCATATAGGATTCTTCAGAAGATTGGGTCTGTTGCTTATAAATTGGAACTTCTGCCTTCTTCCCGCATTCATCCAGTATTTCATGTCTCTTGTCTAAAGAAAGTTCTTGGCACCAACATCAAAGGCCAAACTATTTTACCAGAACTGAATAATGAAGGATCCATCTTTTTGGAGCCAGAGGCTGTCCTCAATAAGCGCACTCGTTAGCTTCACTCTCGCTCTATCACAGAGGTCTTAATTCAATGGCACGGAATGCAGCCCGAGGATGCTACGTGGGAACTACTCCTTCAGATTCAGCGACAATTTCCACATCTAAAGCTTTGAGGACAAAGCTTTTTCTAAGGGGGAGGGGATGTTAGGAACCCATGTCAATCCTTCTCTTTACCGTGTTAGTATATTGTTGTTGGACGCATATGCTTTGTAAGTCATCCCATAGTAATTGTTGATCCATAGTTTGTGTTATTGTTGTTGGGCACCTATTTTTAGTATGTAAGTGTGTGTTGAGGCCAAGGAAGGCACCATGAAGTTATTTGGTATTGAGCTTGCTCAAAGGAGGTTGCCCCCTCGAAGTGGCCTGCGATTAATATAAAAGTGATTTTGAGTTCCGCTGCTATATCGTGTATTTTGATTAATTATTTGCTGCAGGGTCCTCACATGCAACCCAGGCTCTAATACCATACTGTCACGTCCCCATGCCTCCAACCGACAAAGAGGACGCAATCCATGGCCTTAACCAGCCGGCTAAGAGCCCCATGAACATGTACAGGAATAAAATTTCATAAAAATAATACTGAAAGATAATGCATTGCATTATAACATGCATAAAGGCAATTGTTTGTCATACATAGCTATAGTTAATTATCATGCACAGCGGAATCAACATGCATTCACATAAGCATTCAACATGTTCATTACATCCATTAACAGTAAATATAATTGCAGAAGTAAAAATGAACAAGATCACTTATCTTATGAAGAACTCCTTCCGCAACCAGCTATGTCGCTGCAACGTTCCACCCAACCATAGGCTAGCATGCTCCTTAATCTCTCAGCAGCGCTGCCACCCCCGAGCTGGGCATGATTCTCCAAGGAATAAGGGAACAAACATGCTTACACATAGCCAAGGGTATACAAGACACACAGCCAAGCCAACAGAGCTGGGTTTATCAGGCCATCCAGGAGTTGAGAAAGGCTAAATGCTAAGCTGGTGAGCTCATTACAGAGCCAAGAACACCTACACCCGAACTAGCCTGACCTCTAAGACACCCAAACACACCCAACACAAGGAATCAGTCCCTTCTCTGCTACACAGTCCCTCAGGCCCTGCATTCCCTTCTAGTGCTATTCAGGGGTGATGGAGAAGAAGGCCAGCCCTCTAGCTCGGTCTGTGTGGTTTCTAGCCACCAGGTTTATCAAGAAAAACTAAGCCCCCATCCCTGCTCCCAACACATTCCGAAGACCAACCATTGCATGCATGCAACCACTCAAAAATTACAGCTGAACAGGGGAAAAAGATTTATGGGCGAATTCCAACAGCCCCAACATATCAACAAACACAATCACAACGGGGGGGGAATTACAGTCCGACCTGGGCAACTGAGGAAGTGGATAAGAGTTACACAGACCGCCACATAGCTCTGGAACGCGAAATTACTTCCTACAGGAAATCATGGGTGACAAAGACCAAACAGCTCCCAGTTTCCTACGTGAATGACAGCCACCCAGAGCCTAGTGTGTGAGAGGAAATCCACACTAAAACCCAAATGTGGGTCAAGAACACTCATTTCCACGCTATGGGAAAAACATAAATGACAGTAGAGGCACCCACAATCCTTCTCTGGGCTGCGTGAGACCAAACCAAAAGGAGCCTGTGCGTGAGAATAATCAGACAATGGAGATAATGCGTGAGTATGAACAGGCTACAGGGAGGACGCGAATTGGAAGTGCGTGGGTGTTCAGCATAGACGTGGAGAAGAGGAATCCTTGTGTGAGTGATCGCAGTCATTTTTCCTAGCCATAGTGAAGTCAACCAGGGTGGAGTGTGCGTGTGGGTGAGGACTGACAGTCCTGCCACCTCACTCCCAAAGATCATAACTGCCTCAACCACCAACAACCTTTCTTAATGAAAGTGGTTGGAATAAGACAAGGGAAGAAGACACATGGGTTTTTCTCTCCTTGGCCAAGGTTTGAAAAATTTCCCCACATCCTTATCCTTGTGAAAATCATGCCCCTTTCGATTTAGTTTCCACGATTGTAGCTGGTCGAGTTCATTTAATTAATTATAGATGCATATTTACATGATGACCAACATAATATATGCCGCATGCCCCGATATACCATCGGTGACAATTCAGATCCAAACATAACATGACCGATCAATGGTGGGGCCTTGGCCTTTAGCTCCACACCATGATCATTTACAATATATACATCATGTACAATTAATGCAACGTGGTTAAAACCGGGGTGTTACATCAGATTTCTAACTTCCTACTGTCAAAGTTCTGACTGATATTCATCGGATATGTTGTTGAATATTCGACTTAGACTCATCGGATCCATTGTCTAATATCTGAATTCAACTCGTTGGATCCATTGTCGAATATCTATATTTTTGTATGGTGAAGTTTTGATGACGTGTGTGATTATATTGACGAACCGAGCTCTTCGGAGCCATGGAAATTGCCTTGGAGCCATTTTTTGTCGAATCCATCGAAATCTCGTAGGAGCTTAGCCACTCTTTGTTGGAAAATCAACGGAAGACACTACTCATTTGGTATTGGATCCATGGTAATCTCGTCGGAGCTTAGCCACTGTTTGTCAGAAATGCAACGAAGACACCGCTCATTTTCTGTCAGAAATCCGATGAGAATTTGTTTATTAATTAAAAAAATAACCTGGTTGAACAACAACGGGAGGGATTCATTGACAAACATTACTAGACATTGGTGCACTTAAAACTTCAATGTTTAATCACACTGTTTAGTTTAAATTTTAAAATGGAAATTTTAATGACTAATATTATTTTTTATGTTTGGGGCAGGGTCCACTATGTTTGAAATTTCGAAACCCCCAACATACCTTAAAATTTTGAAGGGAGTCTCCACATGTATAGGCCATGTTTCCCCTTGTACCGGAACTTGGTGTAACATAGGATGATAAGATTGTGGAAAAGCATATACAGATCTATTATCTCTTTTGAGAAAAATGTTCATTCCAATATAGAAGCAGGGCATGGTTTGTAGGATGGCTGCTTGTTATGGAGAATACAAAGTTGGTTGGGGAAAAACTTGCTTTAGTTTGACCTCATAGGTGAAATTCATAATAAAATACAGGAGAGAATATGATATGCATAGACCTGTTATATATCTGTGTGACTCACGTGGGAACTTCTACATCAAAAGTTGCTCACCTTCAACAAGCTCTAGAAGAGAGACTTTTCCAGGCCTTCTTTATGCATGCTATGTAATGAAGATGAAGAGACCAATTCTCACTTGTTCATTCACTGGAATGTACTTGAGAAAAGTTCAGCTAATGGTGGCCAATAGTTTGAAATTCAATAATAGATGTGAAAATTTTCACTGAATTTGATGATGTTAGGAATTATGCTTTAGTCTAGGACAAAAGTTACCAATTCAGCCTGATAAAAGAGATTTCAAGTTCTTTTGGTTTTCTCTGCCATTTTCCACTTGATTCTTAATATCAGTCTAGATAACCCACAACAATTATTTTCAAGGAGATAAATCTAGACCCCAATGGACAATAATTAGAACTCTAAGCTGGGTTAGAGAATTTTTTCATGCATCTTTTAAGAAATAGAAAAAGTTAGAGAGTGTAGTGGAGCAAGAGATAATCATTGCAAATTCTCAAAACATTGAGCTATTTTCAACACAATCCAATGCCATGAGTTACAACATTAGAAGAAAACATTATCCTACAAGGTTTTATAGATTAGCATTTGATGGTGCATCCCATACAACCCTCAAACTGCATAGGTTGGGGGTATTATTATTTTTTGGAAAAAAAGTAATACTTTCTTAAATGGAAGGTTTGGAAAAAGCTTCTAACAATATATCAGAACTCTAACTATTACTGAGGGGTATGATTCATGGGTTATTAGGAAACTATCAATCCAAGGTGACTCAAAGCTTGTAGTCAAGACCATAGAAATACAAAAAAAAGTGAAACTAAACATTAAGGCATTGGAAAAAAAAAGTTGAAGAAGCAATGAATCTCTTTTATATGTTCTGTGATAAATAAAAAGTAGCTGATGTTGGTGCCTTTGGAAACAATGCAGTTGGTGAATACTTGATTGGTTCATTTATTGTAAAGAACTACTGTATAAGTAATTCTAGTATATTTAGTTCTATCTACAAGTACATCCACAGGCATTGTATATTTGACAACAATATGGCTTGTAGATATAATTTAATGAAGTACAAACTTTTCACTGGGTTGCTACTAGATAGTATGATCTTAAAGCCCAAATTTTGATCATACATTAAAAATATTTAAGTAATCAAATATCCTAATTTTTGTTTAACATATATTCTGGAGAAAATGAATGAATTGTCTATAATCTAATATGAAAAGTAGGATCTGATATTATTCCAAATTCCCGCCCCTCAGCACAATTCAACCTTGACTCATGGTTGATGGGATGGATTTTAATTATAATGTTGCGTCACATTAATATGTTTTGACATCACAAACAAAAATGTCATCTAGATGGTGAGCAGTATTGGTGAATACCTATATAAAACTACATAATGGAATTGACCAACATGCCAGGTGTCCAAGCATAAATCTTATATTATGTGCTTTGACAACAACTTATATCCAATGTTTATAAAAAATGTTTGGGTATTATCCCTATCGCATTTTGAAAAGTTCGAATTGCTTCTCAAGTATACTTATAGTAAGTGGCTTACACAAGGGAAACTCATCTGTTCTCATCAGACTAGGATTCTCCAAAGTCATTTTGATAATTCAGTCAGCAAATCTTGTTAACGTGTATAAACTTTAGTAAGGAGATCCCCAAAATTATGAAGCACAGTATCTGCATGATATAACAGAAATTAACATGTATAAAAGAATAGTTATATGCCATCATTTTGGTTTATTTAAACTTCTAAATTGTATGCTTTCATCAAATAGGGTGCAAGAAGTAGTAGCGATTCATGAATAGTTAGTTCCTGTGGATATTCTAAATCAAATTTTGTGATTAGGTACAGGAGTAGATTTGTGGCATAGTTTAGTGCTACAGTCACATCAAGCATGCAAAGGACACTATCAAGGTCCTGAAAGTTCACTCCACTTCCCATAATAGAAGAGTAAGCTTCTTTCCCTCACTCTACAGCCTGGGTCCGGGGAGAATGGAGATATTCATGTGTTTGTCACAAGTGTAGAACTAATAAACCAAAATGAGAAAAACAACTTGCAATTTCCGGCATCAAAAAGAGAAACAACCAACTTGTTAATTCTTTAATTAATCAACATAATGTAAACAAAAAAACTAACATAGATCTATCTTAACCACAATGGAGAGAACCTAGAGATTTGCATCTCAGATTTTTATTCCTCTTGGTGCTTAATAGATCTGGGATTAAATGGATATATGATAGTCATAGATGTCATATCCCATAAGGGAAAAAATCAAGGGGCCCAAATGGGTTGGATCAATTGGTGAGGAGTGAGGAGTTTTTCACCAATGGGAAAAGTTCAATTCCCATGAGGGCCGAGCTTGAAGCCTTGAGGTAGTGGTAGAACATGTGGTTGAACCCAGAAAGATTGTATTAAATGATCTCGTGACCCATGTACACATAAGTATATCAAAGTCCACCCCCATGTCCTTCAAATTTAAAATCCCAAATGGATTGGATCCATTGGTGAAGAGAGAGGAGTTTTCATCAGTGGGAAAGGTTCAATTCTTGTGAGGGCCTATCCCAAATTCATGGGGTCACCTTGATGTAGTGGTCAAATGTGTGGTTGCACCCAAAGGGACTGCATTAAATGATCTCATGACCCATTCACACATAAGTGGATTAAAGAACACCCCCATGTACTTCAATTTTAAATCTTGGATGGGGTGAGGAGGGGCACACATCCTGCTCCATCTGTTGAGCACATGGAGAGGGAATGTGGCATAAGGGAAGACCCCATTGATCATACATAACTAGATGAAAGGTGTGTGGGAGGATTTTCCAATCGGGTTCGCATGGTGATCTATTAATGAAGTTCTACATCGTGCATCCAATTTGAAGGTGTGTGAGATTGAATAGAACATCAACATTCCTGGCGAATGATAGGTTTTGGAACCTACAAGACCTAGTTCATGATGAAATGCTTCCCTTCATCTTATCTATGGTTCTTTCTAGTGGTTTGGAGTCTGGAGAAAATGGAAGCACCCCCCGGCAAGTGAATCCTTTACACATCTCCCTCCTGACGCTCTAGGGGTGGATCTGCAATAGCAATAAGGTGCAAGTTAGCCAAGGAAAATTTTTCAACAACGTACCAAGTGCCGAAGGGGTGGCAGAACAAATCAACACTAGCTGGAAAAATAGTTCATACAAGATAAACCCTCGCACATTGGAAATGAAATCAACCAAGCCAAGGCCATCCTGCTCGCAAACCTTCACGTCCAAGCAACAGATAACAAAGTTGTGGTTGTAGGTCTAATCCTGGAACCATATTAGGTTTGAATATGCTTCTAGGTAATTTTCTGCATGAATGCAATCAAAACTAGGAAGGTTTCCAGCTGGTTGTATCTACCATCCGCGATGACGTCAACAATATCCACTCCAAACTTGACATCCTGACTAATGTTGTCAACACTCCACTTCAAATTTAGCATCGACAGGTAGAGATAAGATAAGATAATTTTATTAATGTCTAACGAATGATCACAAATGTAGTTCAATGGGGATAAAAGGTTACAACCAGTATGAGTATAATGTGGAAGTGAAAACACAACTCCTATATTAATGCTGGAATCAAAACTAAGATAAAATAACGATCAAGTAACAATAAAGAAAGGTACAATCAGTGGGATGGTCTTGTAAACATGTATAAAACCATAGTAAAAGCACCACAATGCAAATGAATGTGATAGACGGATGATTTCAAGAATGACTAACTCTGATAGTTGACGGAAAGGGAGGAAAACGAGGCACTGGCTCAGTATCAGAGTCCTCTAGGACGTCCGAAGTAGAAAGTAGAAAATGTGTCTCAGGTTCATAGTACTTAAATTATGGTAGTCTGTTTTCTTAGTTTTGATTTTCATATTAACCTTTTCAATGGTTGTGTTACTATTACTTATACCAACCAGTTATGTTTATTTCTAAACAAACAATTCAAGAATGTTCTGGTTCCTCAGGTGGCAGGTGAGTCACTAGTGCTCTGGTTTTGTACTATATGTATTTTCCACTAATTTAATATAGAAATGTTAGCTTAAAAAAATAAAAAAAACTGAAGGGAAGAAGATGAATGAAATCAAGCAAAAAGATACAATCCAAATAATGAAGACACTCCTACTAGGCATGACATTTGTGGGAATTGATTTATGGCATCCTTGCATTTTCCTTGTTTTCAGATATTGTATGTGAGATTTAAGTATCTGCCATAGTCATTTTCCAAATATGTAGCAGGAGGCCATAGATGCGCAACCATAACACCACTCTTGTTATTTAATTTTTAATTATCCCAATTGATGTGATTTATTTGACATAAAAAAAATATTTTTTGCGAAATGGATGAACAAATTTTCCCACTGTGAGATAGTTTTTCATTAGTTATGAAATCAATTGTAATTACACAATGAAAAATTTGTCAATAAATGTAATGCTAATTCTTTAGACAAAGTATGCATCTATTTCAACTCTTCATGTAGCTTCAAGAAAACTTAATTCAGAAATTTAATAATGAAGAGAATACTTGTAAAAGTAATCCCATACCTTATTTGTGCATGGCAATGTTTATAAGGAAAATAACTAGAGAATTACCTCATACAACTGGACTACATGTGGATGCTTAATCAACTTCATGGTAGATATTTCCCTCTTTATCTGCATGTGTGATAGTACCAAATCAGTCACAGGTGAAGCTCCACACAACATGCATATTTGATCTCAGGAAATAAATTTCAAGACATTTTGAATAAAAAAAATTATCTTTCTCATTTCTCCAATGAAAACCTAAATGTAAGATAAACTATCACTAGCACAAAGGCACTCTAAAAGAACTTAAAAGAATATTTCCCATCAACAAATGAATAGCAGTAATGCTGGAATAAAATTTCAACGTGATAAAATGGTACTCACCACAAGAAAAATATCCTAAACCACAAAAGAAGGGTAACTCTTACCTGTATTTTATATCGACGAGAATTATTGGTAACATAGAAAAGGTGCCCAATATTTCCACGAAATAAAAAATATAAGATGGGACTTCTCATCACATGCATAGCTTAGATTAAGGAGATTATAAAATTAGCTCTACAGACCCATTGGAAATCAGACCTAATTACATGTAGGAAAGCAAAACAACTTGAATTAAAGGATCTGGAAGTAATAGAGAATGGTTATGCAATTCATGAGTTAAGATTATAATTTCATTCAATTAATAATAAACACATCTAGTATTTCAATTTTTATTACTATATTTATTTCTTTTGCTGAAAATGGATCATATATTACGTTAAAATCAATACGTATGTGATTGTGCATCAATAGTGACATATCCAGGCACCACAAAGAAATCACACCAAATCCTCTGCCTAGATAAATAAGGAGATCTAGAATATCCACCTTGGCTCCAACTGCAGTGGTATCTATATCTTCAAAAAAATGGTCTTCCAGCAGATATATGGACAGCCAAATCTGATCTAAATGTTGAAATTTTTAGGTTGAACAACATATTCACCTCTTAAAAAGTGGCATGAAAGTGGTGTTTCCATAAAAAGGAGAATCCAAATACTCCGATGATTGATCACATCCCACACACTCCTGATAGTATGTTGAGCATTCACTCGTCCACATGTGAAGACAGTATGAAAAGGCCAATGCTTGACTTTAAACTATTATGAAGGACCAACCACTCAAGGATTCGAGCCTTTTGGGAATTATTACTCAATTTCATTCTTTACCATCGATTTTACATTTACTAGACCCAAACTAAAAATTAAATTGAATCAACTAACCATTTACAACATCCAACCAAGATTTATAGTAACCTAAAGAATTACACAATGTTAGCAATGCTCAAAAAAAAATATTGAAGTTGAAAGACATTAAGAAAGGCCTCTATCATCCTCTCTATTATTGTATGGAATGTAAATCACTTAACTGAGATGAAGCTTGTGTGGGTGCACTATAAGTGGAACAAGGTATCAAGTATCAGGTGGAAATTTTTCCATCAATAGTAATCAAACCAACCAAGGCATGCTGGAAGGAATAACTTAAATATTAGACATCCCTCATAATGCAATATAAACTTGAAGTTTAATGTCTAATGTGTTTCCATCCATCTAGTGGCAGGTCCCATAACCTAGGAGGGTTAGGATAAGGTTTGTGCTCTAAGCAGTGGGATTCCCTTGATGGGTTTGATTTGTAACATGAGATTACTCTCAACCTTTATCCTTCAGCCCAGAATACATTTCCATTACATAAAAAATTGTTGAATCAAATGGTTTTCATGGAGAATTTAGAACTTAGAAGAATGGATGACAAGCCTTATCTTTAAACGTGGAGAGAGGAATGATCCCAGAACTACTAGACCATCATGATTACCAAATTTCACTAAGGTGATTGGTGGAATCATGGAGAGAAAATTTGAAAGTGGATAGAAAAAGAGGAGAAACTGGCCATAAGGCAAGTAGGGTTTAGGCCCAAGCATTCCCGAGTTGATCATTGCCCCACTTTTTCGGCATATGATAGAGAAGACATGGGATGCCCAAGAAGGAGTTATGGTATTTCTTCGTTGACTTCAAAAAAGGCTTTGACAAGCTCCCTAGAGAGAAGTTGTGAGAATGGCTCATAGAGTTGAGGCACATGCTATCATATGAATGGAGGGTTACAATACATAGGTTATACTAACCGGTTTAAGTCACGATCAAAATCCAGGGGATTTATCTGAAATGTTGATAGGTGATACTGGAGTTAAAACAATACTAGCACGATTTAGCTGTATTGGCCTTTGCTATTCAGAAATTTAAATTTTTTTTGTACAGTACATATATGATACAGTCAACTTACTTTTGGTTGTCTTTGATAATATAGCTCGTGTATTTAATCCCCAATGATTCCTAAACTCAAAACAAACAACCTAAAAGCCTCAAAAATATTTAAAAAACAATATTGAGTACATCTATAAATGTAAACTCATGGCAAAATTTTCAAGTGATCTATTTTCTATGTCACTCATGAAATTAGGTACTACTGAGAATATTTTATAATGTATGTTATTTTTTCGAATCTCTGTTTTCCACAAGATACTTCTGTGCTATTATATTTTTCCATAGTTGTGTCCAACACCAGTAATTACGTCATATCTCTATCAATAATGGTGTCCAACACCAATAATTACATCAGATCTCTATCACTTGTGAAAGTTCTTCATTGAGGTCAGGTCTACGGAGGTTCCATGTTGGTGATTACATGGATGAGGAACAATCAACAAATCCATAAAGTGACTTTACAGCCTCTGGCTATATAGATCAAGGAAAATTCACATCTCTTTGATATGATCACTTTTGACCATATACAGATATATGGGGAAACCCTAGGTTTGTATATGCAATCTAATAAGATTTGAAAAACGTATCTATTATTTTGACAGTGATCCTATTACAAAGAAAACCATTCAAAACCGACAACAAGGAACCTAACATTTTTAGGAAACAAAACATGTTGTCCATGTTTTTGGACTTCTAAGCATATTTGATCATTTCTAAGCATATATGATATATTCTATTATTAATTCAAGCAAGTTAAAATTATAGGAAACAAATAATCGTAGAAATTGAGCAAGTATGGAATACAAATCAAATTAACTGAAGAAAAATATGTATTAGAATTAGGAATATGTTGCCTATACGAATTATAATTTTTTTGTTACAACTTACCTTGATTTGTGGAGCTTCACACTGTCTTCTTCTTCTTTACCTTTCAAAACATGATTCAACATACTACAAATATTTTCCTATTGCAATAATTTCATGTTAGGACCCATCAAATAAATATTTGCATGTTTATGAAAATAACAAAACCAACCTAAATAAATACAATACTATTACAACGTAAATTACAATACCATTCAACTATTCAAGTAAAGTAACTCGTAATACGAGATCACCTAAGGAAACATGGAGAACCACAACACTGTATATAGTGCCATCGATCACATCAAAACACTATTTTTTCCTCTGAACTATGAAAATGTTTCCCAACGCTATCTGTAACAAGTTCCAATGGATGAGTCAAATAGAAATAGTAAAATTTAAACACTACAATTATAGAAATAACTGTTTTTAATGTATACTTCCTTACCATTCATTGAGCTCCTCTCTATTTTGAGAATAATTTAATATTCTCTACTAAACAAGACCAACCACATGAATATCGAAGCTCTTATGGCCCCTCCCCCCCACTCACATCACTCTCAATTCCCTAAACCCAATGCATCTACTTGCAAATAACAATTTACTGCAAATTAATTCACTCAATAATTGAAAAAATATTTCATTAAACCATTCAATCATTCAATATCTAAAAAAACCATTCATTAAACCATTGATTTAGTCAATAGCCTATAAAAAAATTCAGTAATCCATTCATTAAAGCATTCATTTTAACCATTCATTCATTAAATAGAGGAAAAAAACATGTACTACATTGTGTTATAAATAATAATTAGTCAAAATTTCTTCAGTCACTTGCTTTTTAATTTTCTTCTCTTTACATATTTAGCAAGAAGTGCATCTTTCGGAATCTGCTCATCAGTCTCCCTAGTATATTGCTCGCAAGGTTGAACTTGCGCCGAGGGGCTTGAAACTGCTGCAATAATGTAAAAAATGTTTCATTAATTTATTTTTGTTTTTATAATTAGAAGTAATTAAGTTAAAAAAAAATTTCAAAGGTGTATGTTTACCTGGTGTGGACACATCGCCATATTCATTATTATCCTATACAGGCTCAACTTGTTCAGTGTTACCTGCATCTACATGCTCTGCAGTAGAATTGTGGAGAATTAGAATTAATGTTCATGATCTGCAATCATCTATACAAATCAGTAGGATATTATTAAATTCATTACCAGGAATCGAAGCATGAGATTCGACTAGTTGGTGTACAACCTCGACATTAACGGGATCCTTACTTTCTAGCACAAAACAGAATACATAATTATGTTAATTTTTTATAATGAATAAATTGCATGAGAATTAATAAATTTTCATTAAAATATATAGGTTTTATATACCTCTGCACCAAATGGATCTACAGAAGATCGTGCGGTATGCCCAGACAAGCTTATTCGACGTTCAACAATGGCTTCAAAGCTGTGTTGGAAGCCAAGCTTCAAGTCTTGTTGAGTGGGAAATTCTTTGAATCGGTCATCCAACATATTTGCATGACATCATTAATTTTACATTTTTTTCCAGAATAAAACGAAAATAATTTTCTATATATTATTTGGATGCAATATCGGGTTTTCAATACTTACAATTCGTGCCACCAAATTCGAATAACCACCAGGCCCAAGCTTTTGTTGACCAATTGTTTCTAGTCTTGTCTTGGCCTTTGATGTGTCCCACAGCCTAATCAAGTGTTGAATTACGTTAGTCAACATTCCAAATTTGATATAAAAATTAATAATAATAAGGATTACCATTACATTGTGGAATTTATTGCATACCTCGCTGTTCCTGGTGATATCTTTCCTGTTTTTCTTAGACATTTTTTTTTTCCATATTCCACTAGGGATTTGCACTTCCTTGATGGAATCATCGGAAGGCACTCATATTTAGGGTTCTTTTCTAGGTGAACCCTATATTGTTCTCGGACATTCTTCAAATGTTGTCAAACCTTCTTTAGGACCTTCGATGTATCAAATGTATCTTTTTCAAACAGACCAACCAAACGATTAGTCAACTCATCCTTTAAATATTTTGCTTGTATGTCCCACCTTGTGTGGATGGTGGGCCTGAGGATCTCCAAGGCCAAATCATTTAAATTCTTTTTAAATACATCATTTCCTGTAAATCAATCTTTCCATAATTAGTCAACATTAAAAAATATTATTGGTATATTAGAAACAAATTATAAAAACAAAATTGAATAATCTATAATTACCTTGAATATTCTCTATCTTTATTGGAACGAGTTCATCGTTCACCAAAAATGTTTTCACTATTGAACTAGTGCCAGTGACACGAGAAGATCCATGAAATGCTACTTTAGCATCAGTATTAGTATCAAACCCTGCATCAACCCCTTTCTCTGGAGGATCTGTTGTGGGTTGGTCAACATCGGCTGCACCCTCTGCTAGACTCGGGGTGTCACAGAGCATGTTGTCGACTATTCAGTGGAAAAAAAGGGTATAGTATGTGGTGTATGTGGAGTGGTTTGGTCACTCAGACCAAAAATGCCTTCACCACCAGTGTTAAACTGCAGAATTTCCTATAAATACAAACCATTGTATTATAAGTTCAATATCATATAAAATAAAAAATTATAAAGTTCTAAATGAATTTACATTATTATCCACAACTTACTTTCAATTGTTGACATCTCTGGATCAACAATTAAATCTTTATTTTGATCTCGTCTATCTGTGGAACTGTCAATGCCAGACGAACCATTTCCTCATGTTTTTTTTTATGGTCTTCTGTAGAACCTTCAGCTGGTCTATAAACATACCAATTTCATTATCATTGAACAACTGGTAGACATCAAACTCTAAATACTGTTGAGTTGGTGTTTCATAAACCGAATCCCCTGTTTGCAACATAAATATATAAAACATTGCTTAGTTTTTGAAGCAATAGTCTGTGCAAAAATTATATTAACAAAAATTGTCTATCATGATAGATTCATCGAATTACATCTAGGTTTACCTGATGCCTAGACGAGGGTGTGGTCTGATCAACAACTAAGGACTTTTCCCGATCATCCACTTGCAAACAAAGTATAGAACATTATCATAATGAACACAATCGTAAAAATGAAAAAATACATAACAAAATAAACATTATATGCTACATGTTTTATATGTGCACAATTTTGAAGTATTTAGAATGTAGAATTACATTTAGATTTACCTGTTGCCCTGAGGCTCCACTCATCTGATCAACAGCTGGGGACTTTCCCTGATCATCAACCTGCAAAAGAAGTAGACAACATTATCATAATGAACACAACCATAAAAATGAAAGAAATACATAACAAAATAAACATTATGCTACATGTTATACATGTGTACAATTTAAAGTATTTAAAATGTATAATTACATTCATGTTTACCTATTGCCCTGCTGTTGCATTCGTCTGGTCAATTGTCGGGTGGCTTCCCTGATCAACACTCTGCATGGAAAATAGACATGATTATATCAACGAACCGAATATACTATTGAAAATACATAACAATAGATATGTTTGTCCATCCTAAATTTTTACAATGGAAATATCAATGTATACTTGCCGCCTTGAGGCAGGTCTACATACTAAAAATTACCTAACGAAACCAAAATACTCACTAAAACAATTTTAAAACATAACATTTTGATGTATACATGTTGCCTTGCAGATCATGTACTCCTCTCACCTTCTGCTGGGGTGATGCAGCCCCCATCACCTCCTGACAAAGTCAACATAGGAAATTTAATAAAAAAATTATAATTATATGCTAACGAAAAATACTAAAGATGTTAAAATAATTAATAAAAGGTTGGGTAAATTGTTGGATGTACCACATCCATACTAACCGTGTTTGTATATACTCAATTCAAATTGTAATTAAAAAGCAGTTCTTCCCCAACAGCTATTGATTAAATGGCATATACAAAGACACAGTTTCCTTCATGCTTCTCGAATATGCTGTTGAGTTGCTTGAGTGTAGAGCTTGGTTGTGTACTGTTTATAAACCCTACAATATTCCCAGTTATTTTTGGCCTTTCGTTAATGTACAACATTGCTCCTTTATTATTATGTTTGTATTTCAATTTTAAATAATTTGCTGACAACCCATATCTACGTATATTTTGTGCATATTGTACCAGGCGCATCCAATAATTGTAGTTGTAAGAGGGTCCAACATACTCCATCAATTTTGTACATATGTTGTATCCAACCTTTATGCCATCCATGCAAAACAACCCCAATCCATATAATGACGACGGTGCAATTCTATATATCCTCTCATTCACACAAAAATCAATGTTGACTTGAGGAATATCCCTAGGTATCCATTGTTTCACTAGGGTTTTGTACCTTAAGGGCACCTCCATGTCTCATATTGTCTCATCATCATAGGAACATGACCCCCCCTCCTATGAGAAAAAATTCCATGTGTTTATTGACTTTTCTTCTGATTTTATGAAATCTAGTTGATATATCCCTTGTAGACCTATTGGATGTCTCACTTTCCTCTAGAATTCCCAAATTCCCCTTGCTAGAGGAAGATAGTTCTGAAAAATACCCGTTTGGTTCTACCTGCACCATGGCTGGAAAAACAATTGGCAAATAATAACAAAAATACCAACAAAAAACTTGGAAATACTTATAAGCATGACATAATGGTGATATCATTATCCTGAATAATATCAATATTTCCCTAGTATAACAGTTCATCACATAGTCATTTAACACGATATAGATATCAAGTCATTCCATACAAAATGCTTCATCCAATTTATCTCAAAATACAAACTATGTTTTTCACAATATTCTTAGGTGTACCTTTTTTAATTTAGTTTGTTTCCTCACCCAAGCATATTAGAGAGCCAGTTTACAGATCTCAATATATCTAATAAAATCATTTGCAAATATTTTGTAACTTTTTTTCAAAAGAAAAAGAGGTGTTCCTTGATATTCAATAGTGAATCAAAGGTAACTTTTACATAGTCCTAACAATAAGTCAGTCCAGTAACAAGTGGAGATCATAAGTATCAAAAAATTTCCAAAGAGGAGGGACAAAACCCACAATCCCAAGATGACTGAAGTAGCAATACCACACGGGGAACATAAGGATCCCAAACAACTTATCCAAGGAGGTATCGAGGGTGGAGAAAACACACCCATGAGGGGATGAAAACAAACTCTATATCCCCAGCTAAAACAAGAAAGATGCTGATGTATCCCACAGTCGAAAGAACCAAAAAAGACTATGCCATAGAAATAAAAAATCTCTTAAATCAACTGTATCATGCCTTCCTCAATGATTTCTCCTTCTAAAAGTTATGAGAAGGAGAGGAGGCCAACCTTCATATTCAATGCTTCCTTGGATAAATGGTCTGCACTCATATTGTGCTTCCTGTAGACATGGATAAAGTCATATAACAAATGAATTGAAGATGTCTGTAGTATAGCATATACGTCGGATATCTGACGAAATAAATTACTTTATCCAACCTCTATAGATGAGTTCACATTCTAAGAGCTTCTATCACTACACCGACCTGATCACACAACTTCTAGGTCATTTCTCCACTCTACATTGGCCTGATTATTCATTTTCTTGGCCACTCCTCTCTCCTTACTCTACACCCGTAGGATTACATATAACTTAGATAAACTTCCAACTCATCACAACAAACTCATAATATGGAAATGAAAGGTCACATCAATCCATGTTTTTTCAATCCGTATATGGGTGGTCTCTACAAAAGGATTACGTAAATGCAAGCCATGCTTGGAGAGAACACCCATTGAGGAGCTTTGTCTCAACATGTGTACACTTTGGACACAGATCACTTCAAGAGGAGACCATATCTTGACAATAGATTAGGTTGCTTGTGGATTTAGTGCACTTTACTATTGTTGTCCCCCCGCATCTATTTTATAACAATGGAGGAGAGAGTGTTTAGTTGTATTATTCATGTAGAATCAAGTGAGAGTTGATTGGATCAATTGTATCTTGAAGGAAAAATTTCCTTGAATCTTTATACTTGTCTTTATGCAAGGAAGGAAGGTCCTAGGGTTTGTGAAAGACAACCTAGAAGATACTTGAAGGGTTGGGGTTTGTGAAAGATAAAATCTAGAGGATACTTGAGGTGCTAGGGTTTTAAGTCCATGTGAGAAGGACCCAGGGTTTGTGGAAAAGAAACCCTAGATGAGTCTTGGAGCACTTTGCTTGGAGAGTTTATGTGATGCAAGCTTGTTGAAAGATCAAGAATGGACTTGTTGGTGTTGGTGCTAACTTGTTTTAAGGATTTTGGTGTGGCTAGATAGCTTGGTGGGATACATTGCTAGGCATTTGTATTGCTCATTAGTGTTTACTGTTGATGGTAGACACCCTAGCTAGGGTTTGGATGAATTGGAGACTCTTAGCTTGTGAATAAGCTTGAAGGACTATTTTGTACCAATTTGTGATAAGTTATTGGTATATACTTGTGACTTCATTTTTATATATATGTCAAGTGTACATTCTTGTCCTGACCATATACTTTAAGAGCTGGTCTTCAAAGTATATTCTCGTGGTGAATGGGTAGTTTATAGGTCTATTTGGTATGTTGATTTATCATAAACAGTTAGCTAATTTTGTTGAGTGATTTGACAAGTATATAGAAGCTAAGAGGGTAGATTTGTGGCTGTAACAATTCTATTTTTAATAAGTAAATTTTAGATTTGTAATATGTTGGGACTTGAGCTATAAGGAGAGTGTCTTTAGTTCTAGTATTTATGTAGAATCATGTGAGATTTTGTTGGATGAATTGTAACTTGAATAAAACCTTTCCTAGAGTCTTTATACTTGTATTTATGAAAGGAAGGAAGGTGCTAGGGTTTGAGAAAGACAAAACCTAGAAGATACTTGAAGGGTTTGGTTTTTTGAAAGAAAAAACCTAGAGGATAATTGAACTTCTAGGGTTTGAGTCCATATGAGAAGGACATAGGGTTTTGATAGTGGTTCCAACCTCATCAAACATCACATGGAGAGTAGGAATTTGATAGACAACAATTTTTATGAATGTAGGATTGGAAAGATTGTAACTTTTTCCTTGCATTCTATCATGTATGAGAATATGGGAATGGCATTGAATCAAAATCACCAAGACCTTCATGTAATCCGATGTCAATGGTGTTGATTTTTTAACTCCTCGTTCATAGGCTTAGAAAAACTGTATCTTTCACTTGAGCCAAAATCCATGATTAGGCATGTCAAGCTTCTTCTACAATATTTTTAAGGCTTCGCCATAAAAGGTCTATAATTTACACTTACAACCAATGTAGAAAGCTCAAAAATATACTACAACAATTCTGTTATATATGTGCCTCAAATAACGACACAAAATTTGCCATATATCCAATAAAGAGACAATATTCCATTGAATAATCGGTCCATACATTGCATAATTTAGACCTGATATTATAAAGTCTTAAGAGGACAAATAGATCACTCTTCACAACCCTCCTATGATGGCTAATAAACACTATATTAGGAGAAGTATTTTTCAGGTAGGAAAAGAAAAAAATAGTACATGACAACAACCTTATAATACAAAATGATAGCCCTAAATATCCCAAAATCTAGTTCCAAATCTACAAATATTAATTCAACTTTAAACCCAATGGCCTCTAACATTCCTCCACAATGGAGGAAACACATTGCAAATGAGGATCTACTATTCTTTTGTAGGTTTCCATCCAACTAACACCAAAACAAAAATTAATAAAATGAGGCCAAAACCTTAGGATGTTATCCTTGAAGAGTTCAAATATGCTTGACATATTCACCAACATGCCACTTGTCCTATCCAAACATGAGAAATCTTTCTTAGATGACTTGTAAGGCTTCTTTTATTGGTGTAACCTATATATGTGTGCACAAAGAGCCTCAAATGCGGAGTTCTCTTCTTAAATGATGCCACATGTGAGCAAAGGGCCATTTCATCTAGAGTTGATTGGATGAATTGTAACTTCAAGAAAACCTTTCTTGGAGTATTTATACTTGTCTTTATGCAAGGAAGGAAGGTGCTAGGGTTTGTGAAAGACAAAACCTAGAAGATACTTGAAGGGTTGGGGTTTTTGAAAGACAAAAACAAGACGATAATTGAAGTGCTAGGGTTTGAGTCCATCTGAGAAGTACCTAGGGTTTTGATAGTGGTTCCAACCTCATCAAACATCACATGGAGAGTAGGAATTTGGTAGACAAAACTTTTTATGAATGCAGGATTGGTAGTATTGTAGTTTTTTCCTTGGTTTCTATCATGTATGAGAATATGGGAATGGCATTGAATCAAAATCAGCAAGCCCTCTATGTAATCCAATGTCAATGGTGATAATTGTTGAACTCCTCATTTATAGGCTTAGAAAAACTGTATCTTTCACTTGATCCAAAATCCCTGATTATGCATGTCAAGCTTTTTCTTCAATATTTTTAAGGCTTTCCCATAATAAGTATGCAATTTACACTTACATCCAATGTACAAAGCTCAAAAATATAATATAGACTTCACAAACTCCATGATATCTTGGTATAGACTTTTCAAATTTGTCCAAAACTAAACTTATTAGAATGGAATGGAATTTGATCCACATGATATACACCATACTAGGCCTCCAAATACAATGACAAATCCTGAAAAAAGTTCACTGCTAAAAATAGCCCAAAATTTATAGTTATTGCCACCAAATTTCACCCACATATTGTACTTGATACCAGGTCTTTGAGAATGTCATCATCTCTGAAAATAAATCTTTATTTTTAGGCCTTGGGTTTAACCAGCCTTGACTAAGGCCTAAAACATGTTAGAATTCCATAAAAATAGAACCCCATGTTTATCTCTCCAATCGGTATCTTTGTCATCATCTAAGAAAATAGAACTTTATTTTTAGTCCTTGGGTTTAAAAATCATTGATAAAGGCCTAAAAAATGTTAGAATTCCATAAAAATAGAACCTCGTGTCCATATCTCCAATCGATATCTTAGACAGAGAAAAATTTTAAAATAAAAAATTTCCAAGACTGAATTTGAAAATTTAAAAAGTACCCATTTCCAAGACTAGATTCCATATTAACACAATATGTCTTGTCCCCTCACACACGGATTTTTTAATACTCCCCAAAACTCATACGTGACAACTCTAGAAGAAGGTAGGGTTGAAACAAAGCCTTGCAAATATCCTAATAGAGGGTAATAAGTACTCCTTTTTCTTTTCTACTAAAAAATGTCACTACTAATACATAAATTGATGAGCTCGCTATCGAGTTTCCATGACACTATGGCCTTTATGGATTCTAGTTTGATTTTCTAAACTATAGTGGAACAAATTCGGCACTAAGAGAATTCTCAATTCTTACAAAGAAAAAAATCACATTAAACTACTCTAAGGATAATTAATGATAGAATATATAAATACAGATTGTAAAAAAAGTAATGGAACATGGTTGTAGTGGAGTGCGTCGTCTTTTCTCCCTCTCTCGAAGCTAGCTCCCAAAACATTCCCAGATTTGGGAGCACGCTTCGTAGGCACTACCTACCTCTCCCATGCAAAAAGTTCCTATACTATGTTTATCATCTGATGACTGGGTTATGGTACATCCCTTCTTTGTCGATCTCCTATAAAATATGTTATGGTTGATCATTTGATGACGATGTTATAAGTCATAACTACTAGGTTTCATGCTCTATACTAAAATAAACTAGGTTTCATATTCCTTGCTTAATCAATGAATGAAAATTTAAGTTAGACACCTAGTGCATGTCTAACACGTGAACTTGCAAACTGTCTAATACATACACATGAAAAATGACTAATGCATGCACATGCAAACTACTGGGGATAACATTATCCCTTGATATCTATGGATGGTGTATCACATATGGATGCATGAATGCATGCATGCATGTTTCCTCACAACTATAATCATACAAATAGTGATGCACCCTCATCTACAAATCATCTTGTTGCATTGAACTCAATGTTGTAACCTATCATTCTTTAGTGGATGTCGAAACCTTAGTCAAGCCCATGCAAATGGCATCTATAGTTTCATTTTTTTAAAGCAGTGGGTATTAATTACAACAGTCAACTGCACTTCAGACTAGATTTGGGTTTACATATGAATATCAATATTGAAATAACTATTTTGATTCCAAATGGAGAAGGGAGGGGATCAAGGTAGCTTTCCCCAAATCCCATGATGACAAACCCAAGCTCATATATGCTCAAAACAGGATTGAATTCCCTTTAAATTAAAACCTGAGAAAACCATGAGCTTAGTTTTATAATTGAAAACATAAATATGGAACACTTATCTACTGAACAAGATGGTCCAAGGAAATGTATATGTCACCCCTCATAGCTGCATTTGTTGGACTACAAATTGTTAGCCTCCTTAATGAAACTTATATCAATGGGGATCCCTTAATATTTGTATGATGAGATATGCTTACTCTACCACATACTCCTAATATTACGTGGTCCATCCTATTAGGTTGTTTTACCTTACTAGCAAACCTAGTACTTCCCCTCCTTCCTTCCTCAATAACAAACATATCTATGGGAAGGACACATTGGGACTTGCATTTGGAAACTTAGTTATTGCAAATATGTTGATGTGTGGAATTCTGGGGATTATGTAGTAACTAAAAAAATTCTAAAAATATTTGTTTGTAAATAAGTAGTTTGTGTCATATGTATGACAAATAAATAGTATAAGTTACCCTTATTCAATATAGCCCCCTTTGAATAAAATTAGATTTATGGTTATCAAGGAAATCAACAGTTGATCTATGGCTGTGGTTTTTTTGACAATTCACTATAGAGAAGGAGGAAGTAACTATTAAGTGTAAAGATTGCATCAATGGATTCATTGGTCATATGATGGAGGATGGCTCAAATGAATTTCTTAATTGGGTGAAAACCAAGGGAATTTGTATGGTTTGGTAGTGGTCACATGTACTAATATTTTTGTTCTAGTATTTGTTGTTGTTTTTTTCAACAAGGCTTTATGGTCTTATTTCTCCTTTGGAAGAAGTCACATCATACTCTTGAGGATGTAAAAATTATTATTGTAACACCCCGGTTTTGACCCCATTTGCATTAAATATACATGATACATATGTTGTAATGATCATGGTGAGGAGCTAAGGGAAAAGGCCCCACCATCGATTTAGTTATGTTATGTTTCGGATTTGGAATTGTCATCGATGGTATATCGAGACATACGACATATATTAAATTGTGGCATCATGTTAACATGTATTTTAATTAAATAACCCAACCAGATATGTTCACTGCAACTAAATTGAGAAGGGGCATGATTCCAAAGGATAAGGAATGGGAATGTTGAACATTGAGTCATGGGGGAAGCGCCATGTGTCACCACTCTCTTTTGCTCACCACCACCTTAGTTATTCCCTTGTTAGTTGGGGTAGCGATTTGTTGGTAGAAGGACCACTGCTATGCCCATGCCTACACTCACTCTCCACGACGTGCGGATTGTCTGTCCACTATGGGGATCGAGAGTCTGTTCGTTTTCCCTCACGCTAGGTAGAGTTAAAAGGTTTTACACTCCATTGTTTGGGGGTTTGCCTTCCCTCTCTCACGCTAATTGCTAGTTTGTGAGTTTTTCTTCCTCGTTCACGCAGAAAGATGGTTCTCCTCTACCTCACAGATTTGTTGGCTTGGGGATCGATTCTTTCCTCGGTTCACGCAGAGTTTGGTGTCTTTTTCCACCATTGTCAGATTGCGTAAGGTTCTATCATCCCATCGTTGAATTGTGGGTGTGATTTATTCAATAGTTTTGTGGGTTGTGTTTTTGTCTCTCGTGCATAGTTTGGAAGTCTAGCCTTTTTCCATTCTTGGTCTGTGTAAGTTTTCCTAGCGACTGCAGTGGGATTTGTGTGCTGTGGGCTGAGGGTTGCTCGTGGGCTGTCATTTTCCATGATTGATTGGATGTGTTTTTCCCCTGTAAAATATTGAATAGCTGTTTGGCTGCTTGCATCCAGTGGTTTTGTCCTTGGACTTGATTGGAGTGGTGAATGAGGGCATGAGGTGCTTGATAAACTTGGTGGGTTGAGAACCACATAGATAGAGCTACTGAGCTAGCTTTATTCTCCACAACCCCTGAATAGCACTGGAAGGGAGATTAGGGTCTGAGGGACTCAGTTGCAGAGAAGGGACTAATTTCCTTGTGTTGGGTGTGTGTGGGTGTTCTAGAAGCTAGGATGGCTTTGGTGTTGGTGTCTGTAGCTCTTCAATGAGCTCACTAGCTTAGCATTTAGCCTTTCCCGGCTCCTAGATGGCCTGATAAACCCAACTTGGTTGGCTTGGCTGATCCATTGTTTTCCTGATAAACCCAACTGTGTTGGCTTGGTTGAACTATGTACGCTTGTGGTGTTGTTATCCTTGGCTATGTGTAAGCATGTTAGTTCCTTATTCCTTGGGCAATCATGCCTAGCTCGGGGGTGGCAGCATTGCTGAGAGATTAAGGAGCACGCAGGCCTATGGTTGGGTGGAACGTTGCAGTGACGTAGTTGGTTGCAGAACAAGTTCTCTACAAGATAAGTAATCTTTCCTGACTTGTGTCTGCAATTATATTTACCATTGATGAATGATGATATACATGTTAAATGTTGATTTGTATATGCATGAGTATTGATTTATATGTTTTGCTTCGATTGTGTATATGAATGATTATGCTTTGTAATATGTTATATTTTTTAAGTATCATGTTTCAGCATTACATATATGTATGTTCATGTTCATGGGGCTAGATCCCCGGATGATTTGATGTATCGTAGCATCCTCTTCACTGGTTGGAGGGTTGGGGACGTTACAGTGTGGTATCAAAGCTCTGGTTGCAGCATGGGCCTGAATGGGTCATGAAGATGTAGTGACAGATCTTATGTTGCAGCATTTAGGCCTCAGAGGGCCAGGATAAATAGTTAACAGGGGAAGGTTGCCTACTGCCCAGAAGAAACCAGGAAAAATGGGTGAAGACAAGAAAATTCACAAAATTTTCTAAGTGTTTGGCTATCGGCACATCAAAAAACTTAGACAGATGGATCGCTGATGCTGAGCTGATTGCACACCCACCATTGTGGCAGTCTAAGACACTATCCACCCAACGGATAGTTGGTCCGATGGCCGATGTGGCGGAAGACAGAGGAGGAAATTTCTGAAATTTTTCTAAGTATTGACTTCATCGGCCATCGGAAAATGTTAGTGGTTCCGACCGCTGACAGGTGTTATGGCTGCGAGAAGAAGTTTCTGAAAATTTACCTAAGTGAAGAAAACATTGGAAGATAATAGGAGATCGGATCACCGATGAACATCAAAAGGAATTAGTGGTTCAAAGCACCATCATTGTGGAATCCTAGTGCACTAATCCTCCGACGGATACAAGTTCCTCCTACCGATGCCATGAAGGTTTTGTTTCAGTTGCCGATCGGAGGAGAATAGTCGTTATCATCGCTGAAGAATAGAAGATGGAAGAGTCGATGCGGCGGAAGACAAGGCAAGAAGAAAATTCAAAATTTTCTCCAAGGCATGAGATCATCGGCCATTGGGAAATGTTAGTGGATCGGATCACTGATCGGAAAAGGTTCAATGAAGGAGAACCGCAGTTGCGGCTGCTTAGTCAACTATCCCGCTAATACATTAGTCTTCCACTCATTGACACCGAGATGTTAGTGAATTATGGTTCTGATAACATAACTACAGTGGCATTTTTCGGAAACGATTAAAGACGTCGCTCGAAAGAGTTAATGCCTGTGGAACTGCCGTTGCGGACGTCTAGGGGAATAAGTGTCTGAATCCATAGCAGGATGTCGCTCCGACTGCTAACAAAGTCATGAGATGTGGGAGGAAAATGAAGATTGTGGTACGCCGTTGTGGAAGCCAAAGAGACTAACCATTTGATGTGTAGGGAACCCAGTCGCCGATGCAACAAGTTAGTCTATGCTATCACTGATGAAGTTTGGAATGATAGATGATTATGGACCTGATAATACGAACGAAAATATACCAATAAATCACCGATGAGACTCAGAATAATAGACCACTGTAGGCCTGATACGGCGGAAGGAAATAGACGAGCAACTCGGCGATGCAGATCGGAAGCTCAGTCAGTTCGCCCGTAAAAACTGTAGAAAGATCATTTTCTGCCATTGTGGCTGCTCAAGGGACTGTGCACCCAATGAACAGTCAGTTTTCTCACCGATGCAGATCATGAGTTTAGTCACTTTTCCCATTGAAACGCCAGAGAGAAATAAATGAACAAACTACCAATGAATTAAGTGTTTTAACCACCGAAGTGTCAGAAAGTTAGCTGGGACGAGGTCCGATTTGGCCTAAGGAGATTTGGGTTTTTCAAAGGAACCTCTCAGAAATTTTTCAAGCAGTTTTCAACTGTCTTTCAGTACATTCAGCAGATTACAGGATTGAAAAGAAAGAGAGAAAAATTTTGTGTTTTAAGCAAAATTATGTTTTATGAATTTCCAAAAGAGGAAGGTAAGTAGTTTTGATTTATATTAATGACATGCATCTAACAGTTTGTTACTAACACATTGCAGAAACATAGACAACTTCCAAGAACAGTACTCCAAAAAGAACAGTGTGGTAAAGCAAGAGGTGGCTCAGTCATGAGAAACCATGATGGTTATGATGCTTAGGATTCTTACGAGCGAGTAGAAGATGCCATGGGAGAAAATGTCTGTAATGGAAATGATGAAATAGAGTCCAATGGAAGGAGATTCCAGGGGACACCGTCTGAGGTTGCAGCCACCATGAGAATCTTGGTTAAATCCCAAGAAGAGCAGCATCAGTTGAATGCTGCCATATTGCAAAGTTTTACAGACTTGCAGAAAAAGATAGATTCTGGACAAGGTACATTAAGACCAGAAGGCAATAAGAGCAGCACTAGGAGAAGGAGAAGGACTTCCAGTGGACCATCTAATTTTGAAGAATCTAGTGAAGATACAAGTTCATCTTCTCATAAGAGGAAAAGAAGAAGGAACCATAGGGATCACTCTCGAGATGAATTTAAGAAAGCTAAACCTCCTACATTTGATGGTGAGATAAAGATGGGACAAGAAGCTGAGGCTTAGCTTCTTGGGATAAAGAAGTACTTTCAAGTGTAGGATTATTCAGGGAACATGAAGGAAAGATTTGCCATATTCAATCTGAATGGACGAGCATCCATTTGGTGGGAACACTTCAAGGAAGTGAAGAGGATCAGTGAAAGGAGACTGAAGTGGAAACAGTTCAAGAAGTATTTTAGGCAGAAATAACTCTCTGACAGGTATTATGATGATAAGATTAAGGAGTTCCATGAGCTGAGATTGGGACAATAGACCATGGATGAATATAGAAATAAGTTTTTGGAATTGTTGAGGTATGTCTGGTACATCAGAGATGAAAAATTGAAGATCCATTGGTTTCTGAGTGGATTGCCTCAATATTACAAAGATAGAATTGAGTTCTATGAACCAAGAATTCTTGAAGAAGCTATAAGAAAGGCTAAATATTGCTATGAGAAAAGCAAAGGTAAAATTCATTACCATAAGGCATGGAAGGACAAGAAGAATGAGAAGTTTGACCAAAGAAGGAAAGGTTTCAGACCTTCTAGATTCAAGAATCAGTAGAAGAAGCCATCCCAAGCTGCAAGTAATCCAGTTGGAGTGACAGGTGGGAAGCCTAAAGAGCCACATCAGAATAAATGTCCACTCAAATGTTGGAAATGTGAAGGACCTTACTTGTGCAGATATTGTCCACTTGAGAATGAAAGTACAAAGCCAGCTTATAACATGCATGAAGCAGAAACAGTGGGTCAAGTAGCAAGGGCAGTCCCTAGATTTTATGTAGCATTGGAGGACTGCCAGGTAGATCATCAGTCAACTATGGTTGAAGTTGCAGGTAAGATTGTTGAACAATATTTTTCAATTTTGATTGACCATGGTTCTACTCATAGTTATATTGATCCTAGGGTAGTAGATATTTGTGCTTTTAAGAAGGTCAAGCATAGGAAACCTTGGTTAGTTCAGCTAGCCACTGGAACTAAGAGAAAGGTCAGTGAAGTGGTTGAGAAATGTCCATTGGTTATGAATGGATTGATCACCTATGTGGATCTGAATGTTCTACCGCTTGGTTCCTATTAAGTTCTCATTGGAATGGATTGGTTAGAAGCTCATTGAGTGAAGATTGAATGTTATAACAAGACTTTTGAATGCATGGATGAGGAAGGAAACTCAGTAGTTGTGAAAGGTATTCCAAAAGTAATTTCAGTAAGACAAGTTTCAGCAATGTAGTTGAAGAATTTATGTAGGAAAGGTTGCCAGTTGTATGCAGCTCATATTCTGGAACCAACAGGAGATGAAACTCCTAGGTTGGAGGACTATCAGGTGTTACAAGAATTCAAGGATGTGTTTCCTGATGAGATTCTAGGGATTCCTCCAAAGAGGGACATTGATTTCACAATTGAACTTGTGCCAGGAGTAGTACCAGTGTCCAAGACACCCTACAGGATGAGTACCCCATAGATGCTAGAGTTGAATATGCAACTGCAAGAGTTGTTGGAAAAGAAGTATATCCGACTGAGTATGTCTCCTTGGGGAGCACCGGTTCTGTTTGTAAAAAAGAAAGATGGTACACTCAGGTTATGTATTGATTATAGATAATTGAACAAGGTTACTGTGAAGAATAAATACCCTTTTCCTAGGATTGATGACCTCTTTGATCATATGAGAGGAGCAAAGGTATTTTCCAAGATTGACTTGAGGTATGGTTACCATCAGGTGAGAATCAAGGATTAAGACATTCATAAGACAACCTTCAGGACAAGGTATGGACATTATGAGTTTGTAGTGGTACCATTTGGTCTCACAAATGCACCAGCTACATTTATGTGCCTTATGAACAGTGTCTTCAACAAGTATTTGGACAAGTTTGTTCTTGTTTTCCTTGATGGCATTCTTGTTTATTCTAAGAATCAGGAAGAACATGAAGAGCATTTGAAATTGACAATGCAATTGCTCAGGGAACATTAGCTGTATGCAAAACTAAGCAAGTGTGACTTCTGTAGAGATAGAATTTAGTATTTGGGTCACATTATCTCAGAAGAGGGTATATCTGTGGACCCTGAGAAGATTGAAGGCATTATGAATTGGCCTACTCCAAGGAATGTGACAGATGTAAGATCTTTTATGGGACTTGCAGGATACTAAAGGAGATTCATTGAGGGATTTTCCAAGGTTGCACATGCCATCACTTCTTTGCAAAAGAAGGGGATGAAGTTCGAATGGAATTCGAAGTGTGAAGAAAGCTTCTAGCGGTTGAAGAATCTTCTCAGCAATGCACCAATGTTGAAGGTTGTAGATCCAAAGAAAGATTTTGTGGTCTGTACCGATACATGCAGATAAGGGCTTGGAGAAGTCCTTATGCAGGGAAACCATGTGATATGTTATGAGTCAAGAAAGTTGAAGGAGCATGAGAAGAACTATGCCACTCATGATTTAGAGCTTGCAGCCATAGTTCTCAAGATGTGGAGACATTACTTGATGGGCAGAAGATTTGAGCTCAAAATAGACCATTGTGGTCTGAAGTATTTGTTTGATCAGCATAATATGAATGCTAGGCAAGCTAGATGGCTGGAATTTTTATGTGAATTTGATTTCAAAATCAAGCACATAAAAGGAAAAGAAAACAAGGTAGTTGATGCACTCAGCAGGAAGGTATAGGAAATGCATGTGGCATCTCTTAGTATTTTCCAATCAGATTTGAGGCAACAAATTGTTAATCATGTTTCCAGAGATGAATTGTATGAGCAAGTAAAAGACAAATTGCAGCAGCAAAGTCTTGAGAAGAATTATGAAGGATATAAATTGGAAGAATATGGACTTCTTACTTATAAAGGCATAATTTATATTCTGAATGTAGCAGATTTGAGGAGAGTTTTTATGGATGAAATCCATCAAGCTCCATATTCTGGTCACCCAGGATATCAGAAGACAATTTCTACAGCTAGAAAGCAATACTTTTGGCTAGGAATGAAAAAGGATATGGTTGAATACATTTCAAGGTGCATGAAATGTCAAGAGGTAATGTTTGAGCATCAACATCCAACAGGTTTGTTGTAGCCTTTGCCAGTTCCGAAATGGACATGGAAAATTATTTCCATGGATTTTATTACAGGATTGTCGATGACTTGGACACAACATGATTCCATCATGGTTGTGGTAGACAAGTTGACAAAATTAGCACATTTTATACCAGTGAAGTCTACGCACAAGACTGATGACATTGCAAAGATTTTCATGAAGGGTATTTTCAAATTGCATGGATTGCCGAAGGTAATAGTCTCTGATAGAGAAGTCAAGTTCACTTCCAATTTTTGGAAGGGGTTGTTTGCAGATTTGGGTGCAAAGTTAAACATTAGCACTACCTACCATCCTTAGATAGATGGGCAGATAGAAAGAGTTAATCAGGTGCTTGAAGATATGCTTCACATGTATGTGTTGGACAAACCAACCAAGTGGGAAGATTATTTACACTTGGTAGAGTTTGCTTACAACAATGGACATCAGGAATCCTTGGGGATGAGTCCGTATGAATCTTTGTATGGAAGAAGGTGTAGGACACCAGTGACTTGGGATAACCCAGTGAACATAGTTGTGCTTGGACCAGAATTGCTCAAGGAAATGGAGCAAGAGGTTGTAAAGATTAGGCAGAATCTGAAAGCAACACAGGAAAGACAGAAAAGCTATGTAGATAAGCATAGGATGAACAGAGAATTCAGTGTTGGGGATCATGTTTACCTCAAAGTGAAAGCAAAGAAGAGTTCCTTGAAGCTTGGAAGTTGTGCCAAGTTGTCACCTAGATATTGTGGGTCGTTTGAAGTGCTTGAAAGAATAGGGCCTGTTGCATATAGACTTGCATTGCCTGCTAGTACTAGAGCTCATAATGTTTTTCATGCTTCTTTGTTTAAGAAATATGTACATGATCCTAACCATGTGATAAATTGGGATGTGATTCAAGTGGAACTCGAGGGAGAGTTCCAAATCGAGCCAATGTGCATCCTCGATAGGAAGGTAACAATGCTCTGGAACCAAGCCATAAGGCAGGTAAAGGAGCAATGGGAGCATTACAGACCTGAAGAGACTATGTGGGAGCTAGAGGATGCCATGCGATTGGCACATCCATTTTTGTTCAATCTTGCAGAACACAGAGGTTGTACCAGTGTAGCATTTTGTTCAAATTTTGTAAAGCAATGAGGACAGTGCTATTGAAGGGGGAGGGCAATGTAACACCCCAGTTTTGACCCTATTTGCATTAAATATACATGATACATATGTTGTAAATGATCATGGTGAGGAGCTAAGGGCAAATACCCCACCATCTATTTAGTTATGTTATGTTTTGGATTTGGAATTGTTACCGATGGTATATCGAGACATACGGCATATATTAAACTTTGGCATCATGTAAACACGTATTTTAATTAAATAACCCAACCAGCTATGTTCACTGTAACTAAATTGAGAAGGGGCATGATTTAAAAGGATAAGGAATGGGAATGTTGAACATTGAGTCATGGGGGAAGAGCCATGTGTCACCACTCTCTTTTGCTCACCACCACCTTAGTTATTCCGTTGTTAGTTGGGGTAGCAATTTGATGGAAGAAGCACCATTACCATACCCATGCATGCTCTCACTCTCCACAATGTGTGGATGGTCTGTCCACTATGGGGATCAAGAGTCTGTTCGTTTTCCCTCATGCTGGGAAGAGTTAAAAGGTTCCACACTCCATTGTTTTGGGGTTCACCTTCCCTCTCTCACGCCGATTGCTAGTATGTGAGTTTTTCTTCCCCGTTCACGCAGAAAGATGGTTCTCTTCTGCCTCACGGATTTGTTGGCCTGGGGATTGATTCTTTCCTTAGTTCATGTAGAGTTTGGTGTCTTTTTCCACCATTGTCATATTGCATAAGGTTCTATCATTCCATCGTTGAATTCTGGCTATGATTTCTTCAATAGTTCTATGGGTTGTGTTTTTGTCTCTCATGCATAGTTTGGAAGTCTGGTCTTTTTCCATTCCCGGTCTATGTAAGTTTTCCTAACGACTGTAGTGAGATTTTTGTTCCGTGGGCTCAGGGTTGCTCGTGGGCTGTCATTTGCCATGATTGATTGGTTGTGTTTTTGCCTTGTAAAATCTTGAATAGTTGTTTGGCTGCTTGCATCCAGTGGTTTTTTCCTCGAACTGCATTGGAGTGGTGAATGAGGGCCTGAGGTGCTTGATAAACCTAGTGGGTTGAGAACCACATAGACAAAGCTACTGAGCTGGCTTTCTTCTCCACAACCCTTGAATAACACTAGAAGGGAGATCACGGTCTGAGGGACTGTGTTGCAGAGAAGGGACTAATTTCCTTGTGTTGGGTGTGTGTGGGTGTTCTAGAAGCCAGGATGGATTTGGTGTTGGTGTCTGTAGCTCTTCAACGAGCTCACCAGCTTATCATTTAGCCTTTCCAAGCTCCTAGATGGCCTGATAAACCCAACTTGGTTGGCTTGGCTGATCCGTTGTTCACCTAATAAACCCAACTGTGTTGGCTTGGCTGAACTGTGTACCCTTGTGGTGTTTTTATCCTTAGGTATGTGTAAGCATGTTAGTTCCTTATTCCTTGGGGAACCATGCCTGACTCAGGGGTGGCAACATTGTTGAGAGATTAAGGAGCATGCGGGCCTATGGTTGGGTGGAACGTTGCAGCGACGTAGCTGGTTGCGGAACAAGTTCTCTATAAGATAAGTACTCTTTCCTGACTTGTGTATGCAATTATATTTACATTGATGAATGATGATATACATGTTAAATGCTGATTTGTATATTCATGAGTATTGATTGATATGTTTTTCTTTCGTTGTGTATATGAATGATTATGCTTCGTAATATGTTTTATGTTTTAAGTATCATGCTTCAGCATTACATATATGTATGTTCATGTTGATGGGGCTAGATCCCTAGATGATTTGATATATCCTAGCATCCTCTTCACCGGTCGGAGGGTCGGGGACATTACAATGATGTTCCTCTCATTGTTTCTAAAACCATAAGTTGGTCGTTTCCTTATCCATGGGAGGAAACTCACCACATTGTCTTATATTTTTCTAAGGTTATAGGATCCCAAATTATGAATAAAATATTATTAAGTTCAAAAATATAAATTCAAACACAATCATTATTGTAGTTTTCCCTTGGCCATATCAGTCTAAGATACAAGTTTTACTTCATTTACCATAACAAGTAAAGGTTTCTAAAGGAAGATTCTAGTCATTTGTATTATTGAATATATACATACATACATACATATATATATATATATATATATATATA
>LPNX010116780.1:130860-185860 GCA_001517045.1 Pseudotsuga menziesii
AGTTACAAACTCATAGCCTGCTAGGTTAGGCCTTAAAAAAGCACAATCTATTAGAATATGCATTACACAGTCACATCCTACTAAGATAGGCCTTACATAGTCACAACCTACTAGGATAGTCACATCCTGCCAGGATAGGCCTTACACAGTCACAACCTTCTAGGTCAGTCACAACTTGCTAGGATAGGCCTTACAAATTAACAACTTGATAGGATATTCCTTACATAGACACATTCCACTAGGTTTAGCAGCGTCCAAGCTAATAGTCCAAGACCATCCCACGACCTATATTAACAGTAACAAAAATGAACTTGAATCAACCCAAAATAGTAACGAGTCAGTTTAATAGAGTCACAGTCCAATTGTAGAGACACCACAAAATCTACAAGTCAGCTACAAAAGCTCACAGATCAAAAAGAGGGACACTACATCGTCCACAAGTCAGCTGCAAAAGCTCACGTATCAGCAAGAGGGACACAACAATTGCATGGTGCAAGTAGTTGTTGCAGTGTAGGGTTCCATTATGTGAATATTACTATAATTAGAGCATCCCATAAACTTATCTAGGATATACTAAGTATAACTTTCTCAAAACATGTGCAGGGAGCCTAATATCAAACCAAAATGCATAGTTCTAAATTGTCCCTTAAATACCCCTTTAGTACATATGTAGATTACAGTTTCCTAATTCAATGAAATTATATGTTGCCACCAGTTTGTGCAATGTATAAGTTTGTCTTTAAAGAAAATAGCTAGTACCAAATTACTTGGTACATTACTTGAACTATGTGAAATTTTGAGT
Source organism: Pseudotsuga menziesii (assembly GCA_001517045.1). Taxonomy (NCBI): domain Eukaryota; kingdom Viridiplantae; phylum Streptophyta; class Pinopsida; order Pinales; family Pinaceae; genus Pseudotsuga; species Pseudotsuga menziesii. The sequence continues at coordinate 131,663 of LPNX010116780.1, forward strand.
AATATGCTAGTACCAAATTACTAGCTCCTTTCATATGTGGTCTACTATAAAGTAATCTTAGGTTGTTTGAAAATATGCTTCTTAAAGGAGGGGATTCTAAAACCTCTACATAAAAATTTATGGAGCTTTAGCAGTACCTGTGGTCCCATGGTTTTTTCATGAGCTGGTGGAGTTGCTTGCAAGGAGAAGAAATGATTTGCAAGCATTTAAAACTGAAAATTATCGGGGTTATATTCCTTCCATTCCCACATATTATTGTTGAGGCTCAAAAATATTCTCCACAAATATGTTATAGAAGGATTCATACTACATGCTAAGTATGAAGTTCCATTCAATCCTATGATAATCCTTAAAAAAAAAATACATTATTATGACTATCACTTGAGCCAATTGAGCCAATTTCGTCTTTTGTAATTATCAAGGCAACCAACCACTTAATCCTCTTGGCCAATTTGCCAGGATTTTGTTGGAGACATTAAGTAGAGTTAATGGGTCCTAAGTGGCAAAGATCAATGAAATAATAACTTGTCTATCAAGGTTCCATTCTTGTTATGGTATGCACCACTCAACTAGCATATAGTACAAAAGTATAAGGTACAACGCAAGTCCCTACAGATTTTTGACCAAATAGTTACCCAAAAAATATGACATATATGTTGAAGGAAATATGTTCTATGCACACAACAATGAATACCAAAGAATAGGGCTTAATTTGCACTATAGTCTATCCCACCTGAATGGCATGTGTTAAATGTTACGAAGGGGGAATAGAATTAGATATAAGTACAATGTTATTTTCACATAATTATTACAACTGAAACCCGACACTTTAGCCAAAGTAAATTTGATCCAACGGATGTAGATCTCTTACATTGGCACTCTATGTGAAAGGTGGTTTTGATTCTTGCATATCAATCTCCTCGCTCTTGGTGTCCTCCCTCATGTATAAATTTTAAGGGTAAATATTGAAAAATGGCACCAAGCGTGATACATTTTTGAAACAAAATAAATTAACATTGAATATTTCTCTATTTCGAAATGGTTCATTTAATTACATGGAGCTAAGCTAACACTTTTAAAGTGCAAGAATCAAGAATTGTGCATAGGTTCCAAATATAGACTTTGGAAGAGTTACCGCTTGAAACAGGAAGAGTTAAAAGATAACTAGGGAAGGTGTTAATGTCACCTAACACAATTCATGTTCACTTCTGGCTAGTTCTTTCTAGTCTTAAGAGGGAATCCCTAAGAAATATGGAAATGAAGTATGAGCCCTAGAGACCAAAGGACACTGCCAATTTCCAAAATTCTAAAATGAATCATTGTTATATAAAAAACAAACTTATAATCTAAAATAAAACGAGTAAACAGTCAACAATAATGCATATTTATGCCTAAAGGTGAATTTCTTCCTTTGAAAACGTGCAAATTTGTTGTTAGAGCATGAAAATATGCCCTTAAAAGTGCATACCTACATGTGGAAATACAAAAATACAACAATTTTAATGGCTGAAATTATGGATTATGATCACAAAGATTTGAATTTTGTGGGTATTGACCAATTTTGTAGGCATTGCATCCTTTATGGATTCTCAGCCTCCTTGATGACCTCTTGGACTTTCTATGTGATTTATTTGCCTTTGTGGCCTCCTTTTCCAACTACTTGACCTCCTCTACGACCTCCATGGTGACCTATGTTACCTCTACAACCTCCGTGGTGACCTCTACGACCACCAGCTATTATGCAAACTTTGTGAACTTTGCGAGCTCTAATGAGAAAGAAGGAATTTTATCTCGTCACCTGTGATTTTGGATTGGTATGCAAAATAACATTGAAACCCATCACGGTTATCCCCAAATCAAAACCCCAATTTATCATATGGAAAAACCCCAATTTATTGTATGGATACTTTAATCAGGCGCTACCACCAAAAGTGTAATGAAACTTCACTAATGTGATAATAGATCCTTTGTAATAGTGGTATTCTTCTACTTATTGCACAAGGAAAACAAATTTGTTGGATACCCTCCATGTGTTGGTCGATTATTAGTCACAATGATCTACACTCATTTTTATTGTTGTATTCGATTATATTCCATAAGTATTGCACGCATCCACATATAGTATGAAAAAAATGTTACAAACATCCCAAGGAAATTGAAATAGGACATTTATAATGGAAAAAATCTGCAGAAAAGCATGCAATCCATATTATCAATGACAATACCAAAATTTATAAGGGGCAAATAAAATTACTATTAAAAAACCTTTGGAACACATAATTACCTTATTCTATAATATTTTTCATGTATATTATATGGCTACAATCTATGGTGGAATATGAAAGAACCATCATTGACATTACGATAAGCCATGGATTTAGTTGAAGCATCATTTTGTTTGCAGAAAAGTATACAATACTCTAAGCAATACTTTATTCACAACTTGTTCCATTACACAACAACTAGTTATTGGTGAGAAAGAAGCTTTATTCGAACCTTGTTCCGTTACACAACAACTAGTTATTGAGGAGAAAAAGGTTGTACAACATTTCGTTGGGAAAGAGAATCATCAAGCTTTAAATGTAAAGAAAATACTAGTTACTTGGGAGAAAGAAGACGTGAAAAATTTGGTTAGGAAAGAGAATGATCAACCTTTAAATGTAAAGAAAATATATAGAACAAATTTACAAACATAATTTTGAGATTCACATTATAAGTAGTTGACAAACAAAAATGTGAATATTTTTCAAATCATCTATCACATGAGAAAACTATGAAGTCATAATTTATTGTTTTTACTAGTCTTTAAAGTTTATATTTCATTATGCTATTAGCATAATCAGTAAAACTTAAAATTTAATTTATCATTTTTACCACTGTTTGAAGTTTAAAATTCAGTATACTATTAACATATTCATTTTGTATAAGGCGTAACTATTTTGAAATATTACTCTAGTATGAAATCCTTTTACAACTGTGCGTCCATAATTCTTTTTTCTACTATATTTTTTATGTGAACTTTGCAAAAATATTAAAAAGTTGAAATCTATGATGATGAAGATGACGATGAAGATGTTCATGAGGATGATGATGATGTTGAAGATGGTGATGTTGTTGATGATGATGATGATGGTGATGATGATGACGATGAAGATGATGATGATGATGATGAAGATGATGATGATGAATATGATGATGATGATGATGATGATGATGATGATGATGAATATTATCATGATGATCATGATGATGATAATGAAGAAGAAGAAGAAGAAGAAGAAGAAGATGATGATGATGATGAAGATGATGATGACGATGATGATGATGATAATGATGATGACAATGATGATGATGAAGATGATGACGATGATGACAACGATGACGAAGACGATGATGAAGATGGTGATGTTGATGATGATGATGATGGTGATGTTGATGACAATGAATATGAAGATGATGAATATGACGACAGTGGTGATGATGGTGTTGATGATGATGAAGATGGTGATGTTGTTGACGATGATGACGATGATGATGATGATGACAATGAAGATGATGATGATGAAGATGACGATGATGATGATGATGATGATGATGATGATGAAGATGATGAATATGATGATGATGATGATGATGTTATAGATGATTTTACCACACCTGGTGAATACACTTGTATGGCCTTCGCCTGTCCCTCTACAGACTCTTTTGGAACCCATGGACCCTTTTTATATATTTGATGTTTCCTAGATCATCCCCAAAAACATGCTTAAATTTCTATACATGAATTTTAGATCCTTTATCCTACATATACGCGGGTTTGACCCCTAAAACCGCGTACATCGGGATGTGTGCAAAAGGCCAAATTATTTTGGAGTTTTCCTTGATATGGATCTGACTCACTTGTCTCCTGGCCTTCCATATGCCTTGAGATCACGCAGATTTGAACCTTCATTGCCCCATTGAAGAGCTATATAAGGAACCATTTCGAAACATTGAAGGGAGGGTGAGAATTGAGAGCAAAGAAGCTATAGTCCATTGTTGCTGGAACTTGTGCTTGAGTCTTCACCCCTTTGTCCCTTGGAGCACTTAGGTGTTCTTCACAAGATTTCCTTTTGCTTGTGAGCTTGCTATCGAGAGATGGAGGATTGAGGTGATGGAGGCTCAAGTGGGGGATTCAGTTTCTCCGATCTGTAGACGTTCCAACAGAGGTTGTATTCATTGTAATCTCTAATTTTAAATTAATAGAAATATCTTTTCCTATCCAATAATGTATGTTTGAATGAATATTTTATCCATGGATGATTTCAAATTCTTATATGTTGTTGATTATATATGCTAGAGTAGATCTAACACCAATATATATAGTATTCTTGTCTTGTTTACTAATTGTTGAGGAAGTAATCTATCAATACAAGATGGAGTTGGAAAGCTCAACGAGGATCTACTTCAACTGTCTGGAATAAGGTACGAGTTTTGATCCTTTAGTGTTGGATATTTGATTTCTCTTGCATATTGGAAAGGATTGATTTCTAGAGTCAAGCTGTCTGTTGTGGTACCCCAAGCCATAGGAATTTCTCTCCGTAACAGAATTGGCGATTCCGCTAGGGAGTTCCTAGTAGTTGTCCTTTGGGTGTTTTCTGTCGGCATTCAATGACTTTGAATTGCTCTTTTTTCTCTGTTTCTATGTTGGGTCTGGGGGCATGTTTTCCTGGTAGTGTCTGATTGGTGTGAAGTTTGTCTCAGCTTGTCTGTTTTCCTTTGTTTTTATGCACCTTTCTTCCTGTACGCGAGTTTTTATCTCACAGTCATGTATATACGCGGTTTTGATTGCTATATCCACATATATATGTGGGTTTACTGCGAACAGTCATGTATGTCCTTAGTTTTTCCTTCTAGAGGAAGATTAATTGTTGCTGGGTGAATTTTGATGACTGCTGAGTCTCCTTTGACACTGCTAGAGTCTGTATACACCTATGTTTCTGACCAGAGACGTTTTTTTCAGGGTAAATTTATTTTTTAAGAATGTTCTTGTCATTGCATTTTCGATTTTTTGTTTTGGGATTAGTGCATTAGATTTATTTTACCTTAGAATTTTGTGTGAGTACTGTTTGATTGTGCTTGCCGAGTATGGGGGTACTAGAATCATTCTTTTGCTTTAGTATCTCATTTTTATTTCAAAAAATCCAAAAATATTTGCTTATTTGCATCATTATGCATTGCATTTTTGCATTTTGCATGGTACTTGCACTAGATTTGCTTTGAAGTATTACTCAGGATTTCATATAGGAACGATTGCATTTATCATTTGAAGAAAATTTTTGCATTTCATGTAGTAACATACCCTGTTTTCATTGGACACAATGCATTTGCATTGATTGTTAGGTGTGCATTTTTCTTCATGTTGTGTCATAACACCATTGGTTGCACCACCATCTACCTTTTTTGAGTAATAAAGACAAATAAAATCAACGCTTAATTAAAATGGATTACACCTTTTTCTTTTATAAGGTACACCAATGAGATTAGGTTTTAGGGTCTTGGAATAGTTCATTGTGAGTAAATTCTCCAAGACCACTAAACAACAACATGTATGTGTCTGTCCAGGTGAGAGTGTGAAATTCCTTGGTATAATTAGTGTTTCCCAGGATCCTCCTCTCAAAAGGGAGTTAAGCACGAGGCAGTGTGAGCGGTTATTGATTGGGATGACCCCTAGTAATAACTGAGTAGCACCAAAGATATTTCCAGGATTGTATTCATATCTGGGGGCTCTTTTGAGAGTTTTGGGCTTTGCTACCCTACCCATATGGTCAATCCCACCTGTGACTGTCTGCCTGAGCATTGATTATATTGAGGTGACCTTAGTTGCCTTACCTAGGATATCAAGGGAGTACTATACAAGGGTTATTCTGCAGGTGTTTCAGCCAGGTTGGGGTTGGACAACATAGTTGCTTTACACGTTGAAGCTGAGGGACACAATAATTGGTTACGTACCTCTGCTTGTTGTGTATGGGAGTCTCAAGCCTCTCCTAGGATAGACATGTCGACTTCATTTGGGATCTCACTTATCCTACCCTTGAATGCTTGTGTTTGGCTTTAGATTTTATTGGTGTATGCTCTGTGCACGTTAGCTTGCCTAGGGTTTGCGTAATTAGAGAGTCTTTTACATTTTTTTGTCATTGTGGATTCGGGCATGACTCCTCCTCGTTCTCGTCGGTTACTAGGACTTTTTCCTTCTAAATCTCCTCCTCCTTTGGGAGAGAGAGACAGATAGTCTAGGCAGACTACTTGGCACATTGACTCACACATGATGGGAGACCACGAAGAAGGTATTCCTGAACCACCCTCTCCAATTCGAGTGGATAACAGAGAGTTTATTCCTACCTATGATCCTTCACCTGATATGACTGAGTTAGGTCCTGTAATTTCTGAGATAGGTACTTTCCATGATAGACCTACTTACTTTGGTGTTGATCCCCCATTGATGCATCGTCGGTATGGCATGCCACAAGATGAGACTTATTATGAGCCCGTGAGCACTAGTTATGGTAGTTATGGTATTTCTGGTATCACCACACATGATTTGGCATTTCATGTCGAGTTGGAGTTTGAGCCTAACACTACGCCTGGTGGCACTCCTATTCCTTACCATGTGGAGAGGTTTGGGAGCACAAGTCACATTGCACCTTCCATCCCGGTGGTGGAAGCTACATCACATATTCCTCCTAGACCTAGGGTTAGTGATCCTATTAGGATAGCATATCCAAGACGAGTGACTATAGGGAACACCACGTACATAATTTCATAGATCCCTTCATCCTCACTTCCTTGTTCTTCAAATGTTAACTCTCCACCTCATTCACGTGGTCCTTCGGGCTGGAATGTTGCTACGAGTCATGTCCATACTGCTCCTACTCGACCAGTTGTGTCTCAAGTTCAAGTAGTGCCCATTGTTTCGGGAGGTTGTGTTCATACTTCTAGAGGTCATGTTACTACTTTCGGAGCATATATTCCTACTTATGGAGTGTCTCATGGGACATCTCATGGGATGACTTACGGACCTTATTATGGCACACAGTATGGACAGGGTTATTCACCTTATGGGTACAGGTATAAAAAACCCACTTAATCTCCAAATTATGGATTTGTAGCCCCACATAGTCAAGGTACACCACATTATGGTGCTTCCATGCCACCCTACATGGGTCAAACGAGAAGAGGGCACTATGGCCAAGGCCATGGTGGTTACGGTAATCAGAACTATGTGAACCAGAATTATCAAGGAGTGGTCCATCAAATTGCTCATCCTAGGCTCCCTTTCCTCGCAACGCTAAATATTCCTAACTTGTCGAGACTAATGAATGATCCTGTATCTCATGACCCAGCTTGGCTGGTTGTCCCTAATTAGCTTCCCTAAGACATACCCAAATTCAAGGGAAAACCAGGAGAGGATTCGAGTGAACATGTTACTACTTTTCACCTATGGTGCTCTTCAAATTCCTTACACCAAGATTCAATTCGTTTAAGCCTGTTTCAACGCACCCTTATAGGGTCTACCGCGAAATGGCATATAGAGTTACCTAGGGGGGCATTCGCTTTGTTTGATGACCTAGAGATGAATTTTCTCAACCACTTCCAGCTACCAGTGCATTACGACATTGGTATAGAACTCTTGTTGACATTTCGGCAGGATAAATCCACGCATATCTCAGACCATATCCAAGAGTGGCGTAGATGGAAGAGATTGATTAAATCCTTCATACTGTCGTAGTTTCTCCTCAAGTGGTTCTTTAAATTGTTATTGCCTTATATAGAGAAGGATGTTTCTACATCCGAAGTTTAGAACGAGGAACAAGCCATCTTTAGGGCACATGAATTGGACTTGATTTATGCTCAGTCTGGTTTGTTATATGGGATCATTCCCAATGCTTCGCGTTCTAGTTTCGACCCCAAAGTTAAACCTGGACCACATGCCGACCGCATCATTGCTTGTGCAAGTGCTAAACCTATGGATTCAATTGTAAAACATGTCAGTCAATTATCTATCAACAAATCTACTTCAGGACAAGCCACGGCTTCATCTGAACCCACCTAAATGGCAAGTGTGCTTTCAGTGCAATCGTCGAACCAGAAGGGTAACCAGCAACCCGAAAGGAATAAAAAGAAGGGTAAGAACAATCATAAAGGTGGGAATAGGAATGAAAATTCTAATACTAATGACAAGAATGCCTGAAATGCTGGGGGGACAAGCAACCTAAACATAAGGTTAAATTTTCTTGCAAGTTATGTAAGTATGATCACCTCACTTACTTGTGCCCTCGTATCGATGAAGCCTCAAGTTTCTTAGCATAGGGCCCAGCTGTGCTGACCAACCCTTTACCTCACAATCAAAATATGAACTCAAGGACCCATGATCAGTCTGGTGGTGATCAAGATCCTCCGGAGGGTAGTGGTCATGGTTGCATCAACATGGTGCGTGCTACGAAGGTTGTGACCCATGCAAAGGACTATGGTTCTTCACAAACCGACCCAGGAAAGGAACCTGATCCACCAGGGACTCCTTTGCATATTGAAAAACCTGTGGATAAACCTGAAGTTGCACCTCACATACCTAAGGGAGTCCTTAAGTGTTCGGGGCACAAGCCTAATGCTCAAGCCACCCAGAACTATTCTGTTGTCGAGGATTTGGGCCACACTCCTTGTGTGATGTCTACACTAGAAGTACTTCATAGTTGTCCTTCGCAAAGGAAGGCTTTACTTGCTTCCCTTGGTGTGAATGATGATAATTCTTCTTCCATGATTAAATTTGAAAGCGCAGAAATTCAGCCTCACTTGCCTTACTATGTGTCTCTTTTGATTCATGTAGAATCTCTTAACATGACCGTCAAGCGCACTGTGATTGACGAAGGTGCTGCTGCTTCTGTGATGTCTTTATAATGTTGGAAGGGTTTAGGTTCTCTTGAGTTGTCTAAATCTGGTACCATGTTGACTGTGTTTGATGGGAGATCATTTAGGATGCACGGGATCCTTCCTTCCCTTAAGGTCTATTTGGGAGGGAAGACTATTGTGATAGAGGTTAAGGTGGTTGATGCGCCCCTTGAATACAATCTATTGCTGGGTAGGAATTAGATGTATAGTATGCAAGCCATAGCTTCTTCTCTATTTCACATTGTATGCTTTCCATTTAATGGGAAGATAGTTACGATTGATCAAACATCATTCAAGAATCTGTCTGTTACTGCATCTTTGGGAGCTTCGATCCTGATTGTAGAGCACTCTTAGCCGAAAACTGGGAGTGTGGGTGTGGGCATGTATCCATCCCTTATGGGAAGCTTTAGTTGTCCTGCACCTGTCCTTATGATAGGGTCTAGTTCTGGTGAGGCTTCCACATCTGTGAGACCAATGCCTTTTCGCATGAACCATATGGAGGATCCTTGGATTCTTCCTACACCGAATACTTCAAGTGAGCCCATCATGACAGACATGTCGTTGCCTGCAACTATGGTAGCTCATCAAGCTAATCTTAGGTGTGTTGCAGAGCCTAGTCCTTCCTCTTCACGGATGGAGGAGGAGGATATGTATGTGCTGCCTACATGGGTAGTTCAATCTTCTCACACGCATGACTGCCTTGATAGCATTTTTCCTTCAGACGAAGCAATTATTGGGGCCATGTTAGGGGTTGATCCACCTTGGGAAAAGCTGCATCATAGATCTTATTTTTTTCCTGAGCTTGACTGTTTGAAGCGTGAGGACTTTAGGAAGGTTCTTAGTGAGAGAATTGGTAGTCCCATGGTTCCATTAAGCTCTCCTGGTCCGATGGCTGATGGGAACATGCAAAATATATCTCCTACCATTCCTATCAATATCTCTCACGATCCTGGAAAGATTGAGAATGTCTATATTGGAACAGAATGTTCCCATGCTGAGATTCAAGAATACATTGAGTTGTTTAAAGAATTTTGTGATATCTTTGCTTGGTATTACGATGAAATGCCAGGTATTGACCCTCGCATTGTTGATGATGAGATTAAAACTTATCCCAATGCTAAGCCTATTTGACAATGCTTGCGTGCAGTGAATCCTAGGAAAGCACCCGCGATTAAGGAAGAGATAGAAAAACTGTTGAAAGCTGGTTTTATCTATCCCGTTCCCTTGACGGAGTGGGTTTCAAATCCCGTTCCGGTAGATAAGAAGCAGGGAGCGATCCGTATATGCACTGATTTCCATGACTTAAATCATGCATGTCCTAAAGATAATTTCCCCACACCATTTATAGGTCAAATCTTGGATGAGTGTGTGGGTAGCGAGGTATTTTCTTTTATGGACGGCTTTTCCAGATACAATCAGATACAAATTAAACCTGAGGACCAACATAATACTGCATTTATTTGTCCTTGGGGAACCTTTGGATATCAAAAGATGCCTTTTGGCCTTAAGAACGTCGGAGCCACTTTCCAATGGGCTATGACCTTGATCTTCCATGATCTCAAATTGATTATCGAATTATTTTTGGATGACCTTGCTGCTCATTCTCATATGAGAATGAGTCATTCCTATCATTTGAGATTAATATTCGAAAGGTGCTGCCATTATTTGGTCAGGTTAAATCCTCACAAGTGCATCTTTTGCGTGAAGTCTGGTTTCTTATTAGGGTTCATTGTGTCCAAGGAGGGTATAAGAGTTGACCCTTTGAAGGTAGAGGCAATACTTCAGTTGTCTCCCCCGAAAAACATTAGACATCTTCAATGTTTGCAGGGAATGGAAAACTTCTTACGGAGATTCGTTGTCAACTTTGCCAATTTGACTAGAGGATTTATGAGTCTTTTGAAGAAGGAGACCACCTTTTGTTGGGATGAGCGAGCCTAAGAGTCCTTTGATGCGCTTAAGAAAGCATTAGCATCGGCCCCGGTGATTAGTCCCCCAAACTATAGACGTGATTTTCTACTTTATGTGGCCGCATCCATGGAGATGATTGGTATGGTTTTGGTTCAAGAGGAAAAGGAACTCAAAGAGCATGTCATATACTATCTGAGCCAGAATCTCATTGACATGGATATCCATTATTCCCATGTTGAGAATCTTGCCTTAGCTACTATACATGCGGTTCAGTGGTTGAGACATTATATTCTCCTTCGCCAGACCTTGGTTGTAGCCCATGTCAATCTGTTTCAATTCGTCCTCACTCGAAGGATGATTGGGGGAAGGTATAATAAGTGGATTTTCATTTTTCTAGAATTCGATCTCGAGTTTGTTTCGGCAAAATTGAAGAAGTCGTTAATTTTTGCAGAGCTTATATCGAATTTCCCAAGCGAAGAGGAGGATATGGTTTGTGAAGATACGTTTGTCGATGAGCACATCTTCTTAATTTCAACTTTGGACCCATGGTATGGGGATATTATTATATATTTACAAACATTGAAGGTCCCTACACACCTCTCATGGGATGAACGATGACGATTATGTCACATATCCAAGAATTACCTCATAGTGGATAATACCTTGTACCACCGTGTGGTAGATTCAATTTTACATTATTGTTTAACTCATGAGGAGGCTGAGATTGTGCTAAATGATTGCCATGAAGGGGCATGTGGTGGTCATTTATCTGGGATTTCTACAGCCCAAAAAATATTGAGAGTAGGTTATTTATGGCTGTTGATCTTTAAATATTGTGTGGATGCAGTCAAGAAGTGCCACCCTTGCCAGGTGTTTGCATGGAATATGTGCTCGTGACCTGCCCATTACATCCCATCATCACCACTGGCCCCTTCACTAAGTGTGGGATTGATTTTATGGATTGCAACCCAGCTTCAAATGGGGGCCATCATCATATCATAGTGGTTGTTCACTACTTCACAAAATGGGCTGAGGCTATGCTACAGTTAAATCCGATGGTGAGACAGCCGCACACTTCATATTCAACCAGATTATTACTCGGTTCGGTATTCTGAAGGAGCTTGTCACTGACCATGGCTCGCACTTTCAGAATCGTATGATGGAATATTTGGCCTCGAAGTTAGGATATAAGCAGGAGCATTCCTCCTCTTATTACCCTCAAGTGAATGGACAGGTAGAAGCAGTGAACAAATCACTCAAATCCATTCTCCAACAAACCATCGCACAAAGTAAGACTAATTGGCACATCATGTTATATCCTGCTTTGTGGGCTTATAGAACCGCTATTAAGACTACCATAGGTTTTTCTCCATATCAGCTTGTACATGGAGTGGAGTCGGTATTGTTGGTTGAGTGCGGGATTCCTTCTTTGAAGCTAGCCATAGATCTCTTACTAGACAATTCCCCGTTGGAGGAGCGTTTCGTCCACCTAGAGCAACTTGATGAGTAGCGCCAAGATGCCTTGGTGGCTCTAGAAGTGAATAAGCGTTGCGTTAAGGTCCAGTATGATAAGTCTGTCCGTCCAAGGAGGTTTAGTGAGGGAGACTTGGTCATTTTGTGGGATCAACCAAAATAACCCTTGGGGGCAGGAGAGTTTAACCCCATGTGGTGTGGTCCTTATGTCGTTAAATGTGTGTTATAGAAGGGCACTTATGAGTTAGTGGATTATGAGGGAACGGCCTTGGTGAATCCTAGAAATGGGCTCTATCTCAAAAAGTACTATGCATGATTTTCTGCCAAGGTTGGCTATTATATATTATTGTATAGTTTTGCATAGGTAGGTATTTTTCTTATGGTGATCGGGTTTGTGATTAGTTTTCGTTTCTTTTAGTATATGTCAATGGAATCTTCCACCTTCATAGGATTCATGGATGGTGCAAGCCGCCACACTCAACACTCAGCCTCTGCTGCTTGGGTGATTTATACTCCTACAGGTCAGGTATTGTCTTCAAGAGACGTATGTTTACGGCCCTCTTCAAACAATGTTGCTGAGTATAATGCCATTATTGAGCTTCTACGGGATTCCATTTTACATGGTGTTCTCTCTCTTGAGGTACGTCTTGATTCGGAGTTAGTAGTGTCACATTTTAATGGTTTGTACCATGCTAGAGATCCGACATTATTGAGAATATTCTTATGTGCGAGATTGTTAGAGTGGCAATTTGAAAATATAACATACAATCATGTTCCAAGAATTAATAATCAAGTTGTTGACTCATATGCTAAGTAAGTGTTAGATTGGCATTTTTTTCATACACAATAAGATCATCACAAACATAAATTTTTACACATGTAAATAAATAAATCGATCATCATAAAAGTTTTTTATAAACATCCAAAATGTGGTAATACATAGTGTCATAATACAAAAATGGGGCTCTCGAGCCACCAAAATATAAATACACGGTAGTACAAAATGTATCACTCCCAGGTATCTAAGCCTGTGGAGGAGGAGGGGGGTTGTGATCATGGAATGTCACCACCGCTCTAGCTAGCCATCGAAATAGCCGCACCCATGCTCATGGTACACCCACCACCTAGTGCTGCATGGCCTCAGGCAAGTCTTCAACTTGCACCATGGGTACTCTGTGTGTCAGCCTCATGAAGTTGGTATGAATGCTTTGGAGCATTCGCTTCGCATCCACATCTGTAATGTCATCTCTTCTTCCCCTCTATCTATGACGAGGGAAGCCTTCAGGCCATAGTGGTCCCACATCTGCATGCATATGGTATATTTCACTATGTATTGTCACCCAAAAACATGTCTTTTGATTTTGCATAATCAAAAAACAAAAAAAATTAAATAACTTAAAATTTTTTAAAAAGAGGGTTCGGATTCGTTACCAATGTCACCGTATGTCGATCCTGGTGGTAGCGGCATGTCTAGGTCTCCCCAGAAATCTATCCCTACATAGGGTTAGTCATCGATGGCAACTATCTGTCATCGCCACGATGGAAAGAAAACAGCTGGATAGGGGTTGTACACCCTACCTCTACCTAGTTTCCGCATCACATATGCCCAATGCTATTAGGCTGGATCTCGAACCCTGTGTAGAGGAACATCAACTCTAGGGCTCAATCTCGGAACACGCTCACAGAAGAATGTGCTCAGTATGCTGCTAAAATCGAAGTTTCGCACCCTGCCCATCTTGCAGTCACTGAGATGTTGAGCAAGGTCGTACTCTAGTCATAAACTGTGGGCCTCATGCACTCCACTACATAGAACATCAATGGCTGCGAGGCCTGGTGGAGTGAGGCTAGACCCGCTATTTTGCCCAGTGTCAGTAGAATGGCCTTTAGGCCAAGCACCTGTATGGAGTTAGTTGGGATCTGACTCCCCACCTTCTCCGTGTCCGGATAGTAGTACACTATAATGTACTCATCTATAGTCAGGCCACCTCCAGGCCAGCGAGAGCGTAGGTTCACCACTTCCTCCCATCGAGAAAGTCCAGTAATAAAGTATATGTCCTCCAATTCTATGGTGAGGGACATTTCGTCTATCTGGAATGACTTTGATTCTAGATCCTAGTAGTCTACTAATAGCTGCAGCAGTCTTGGTTTGGCCCTTAAGCCACCAAGACACAAAAACTTGTAGAGCCCGCATGACCGCAAAGCTTGTTGAGCCATTAGGTCGGCCCTTACTGCCTCTTCTACATCACCATGTTCATGTTCTTTCCATTATAGGACCATCCTGCACATAAAATTTGAGTTTGATCCATTAGAATACTTAAAAAACATTGAGCGCGGTTGCATACACGACTGTTTGCTAAACAACCACGTGTGTACATGACTTTGAGGGCATTTTCCGCGTATATCCATCCCTATACATGGAAAAACCCTCGATTTTCACATGGTCCATGGCGCGGATTTAGTATTGGCCTAGAATCCTAAATACACCATGGAAATTGATAAAATTTGCATCGAAATGAAAGAGCAGGGCATGGGTAAGTACCTGGAAAAAACAAGAGTGGATTCCGCCGGTTGGATCTCCTGGAATTCGCTGTTGAATTTCTGAGCTCAATTGGGTAAAAATTTCAAATGTTATATAATGTTTTGAATTTTTTACTATTTATAGAAATTTTCCAAATTTTTTCAAATTTTAACCCCCTTTTCTAAAGTTTGGACCATTTCTAATCCTTTTGGACCATTTTTGGACTAATTTATGATGTAGGAGACTATTTTGAGCACCGTTTCGACCGTTAATTTGACCCGTTCGTGCCCGTTATAGGTATGATGTTTAAACTGGCATATAGGTTAGGTTCACCCCCATTTGCATTTTGCATGAACTTATGACTGTTTCATTATAGCCTTAGGTACAAACCCATTCTATTATGCCAGGGAACCTTCTTGTTGTTTTAGAAGTGGCATGATGTGAATGGTATAGTTTGACCTTACATGGGTACCCTAGTTAGCACCTTATTTGCATTTGGTGCCCATACCAGAATTTTGTCCTTTATGGTGTGGGAGTCCATTGTATAGTATTGCCATGAAATTTCGCAAGAGCCTCATACTCCTCTTGATCTTTGGCTGGCCTATTTCCCTCAAGAATCCCTTATGTCAAGTTGTAATTGCATTATCATGAGCTTTTACTGCCTTATTGAGCCTTACGTCGGCTTCCCTAACTTTGAATTTCAGCCATATATCCCAATCTTGTCTCATGTCTTTCCATGCAGAGCCATCCTTTTCATCCTTTGCAGCTTGATTCCCTATTTTACCGGGAGGGGACATTCCCCCAAGTGTCTCTATCCTACACATGTATCCTTGCATTAAGCATAGGTATCTTCCACTGCTTGGAACTAGTTTGTTTTCCCATATGACACTCGTCTCCTTCTAGTCTATAACTATAAAGAAGTTTTATTCTTTTTCAAGCTTTTTAAATATTTGAAAAGGTCCCAAAAAAAAAATTAAAAAACCAAAAAGTCGTACAAGGAAAGATGTTATCTTTGGCAGCTTTCAAGTCGTGTCACCTTCGAACAGAGCACTGCATATCACATCCATTGGTTGGGTTTATAGTTTGACATTAGGAGCTTTACTCGTTTATCTGAGTTTATCTCCACTGACTGGTTAAGCTTCCAGTCCCCATGGAGCCTCTGTCGATGCCCCCTATGTCGCAGAGATGTCCCAGTTTTGTATATCAAGTTTATGCTACCTTTATTCAGTCACCATTCAACGTTATGCTCTTGTTTGAAGGAAGTTGAAACCTGAGTCGACCATTCCTCAGTTATTTTGACTTTGCATGTCGACCATTCTCGGTACAATTACTGGTCCGTGCACCTCATGATCGAGTCCTTCCACATTATACAGCTTTGTTGAGTACCTCATGTTGGATGATGGGGGATGCCTTAATTCCCTCCTTCCAGCGTATTTCATCCCATCAACTTCAGATCATTTATTCTGGGATTGGAATCTAGAGTCATTTTTGAGTGCCTTGAGACTTGCAGTCATCAGTGGTAGGTTCTCTCGCCATCGATAGTTTTTGGGAATACATCAATGTCCCCTGATCGATGGACCCTCTTAAGTGTTATACCTCAACACATTTATTCACACTTGTTAGTTTGTACTATAGTACCTTGATTCCCATTATCACTATCGGTGGGTGATCTCGCATCTGTTAACGGTATACATCAATGATCGGGAATCAGACAATGGAATACTATGTTCGACCTTGACACCTCTATTCACATAGTAGGACTTGTACTCGTAGCGGTTTGTGTAGAAGACCTTCCAGATTGGTGACATCTCTTATATGCTACTTCCTTGATCGTCCCAGTGTTCATGAGATTTCAGCTCTCGTGACTTGATTCCAGTGTGTGTCAGACATTTTCAGCCATTATGGAGATCATGATACTTTGTATATCTTCATCATGGAGATTCTAATCTATGTATATTGTATGTGGCGATGACCACTTATGTCATATTTTGTATCATGCCTATTCATGGCCATTGTACTCTTATGAATCTGGGACTGCTATATGTATTTACAGTTAGATGCAGAGTTGTATCATTGTGATATGCTGATTGGGTGGATGGTCTTCCATTTGGGATTCTTCATCAATCCTCTTCTAAGATGGACTTATAATGTATTTCGGCCATCGTATGACCCCTCTAACCTCATACATTAGGGGGCATTTATTATAGCAGATTTTACCACACATGGTGAATCACGCTTGTATTGCCTTCCCCTGTCCCTCTACAGACTCTTTTGGACCCCATGGACCCTTTTTATATCTTTGATGTTTCCTAGATCATCCCCAAAAACATGCTTAAATTTCTATACGTGACTTTTAAACCCTTTATTGAGTATATACGCGAGTTTGACACCTAAAACCGCATACATCGGGATGTGTGCAAAAGGCCAAATTATTTTGGAGTTTTCCTTGACATGAATCCAACTCAGTTGTCTCCTGGCCTTCCATATGCCTTAAGATTTCTTATATTCGACCCTTCATTTCTCCATTGAAGAGCTATATAAGGAACCCTTTGGATACATTGAAGGGAGGGTGAGAATTGAGAGAAAAGAAACTATAGTCCATTGTTGCCGGAACTTGTGCTTGAGTCTGTATCCCTTTGTCCCTTGGAGCACTTAGGTGTTCTTCCCAAGATTGCCTTTTTCTTGTGAGTTTGCTATCAAGAGATGGAGGATTGAGGTGGTGGAGGCCCAAGTGGGGGATTCAGTTTCTCCGATTCACAGACGTGCCGATAGAGGTTGTATTCATTGTAATATTTGATTTTATATTAATAGAAATATCTTTTCCAGTCCAATAATGTATGTTTGAATGAATATTTTATCCATGGACGATTTCAAATGCTTACACATTATTGATTATATATGCTAGAGTAGATCTAAAACCAATATATATAGTATGCTTGTCTTGTTTATTGATTGTTAAGGAAGTAATCTATCAATACAAGCTGGAGTTGGAAAGCACAATGGGGATCTACTTCAACCGTCTAGAATAAGGTACGAGTTTTGATCCTTTAGTGTTAGATATTTGATTTCTTCTTGCATATTGGAAAGGATTGAATTCTGGAGTCAAGCTGTCTGTTGTGGTACCCCAAGATGATGATGACGATGACGATGAAGATGATGATGATGAAATGACGACGACGACAATGATGATGATGATGACGATGATGAAGATGATGATGATGATGATGATGACGATGAAGATGATGATGACGATGAAGATGATGATGATGAAGATGATGATGATGATGATGATGATGATGACGATGAAGATGATGATGATGATGATGATAATGATGATCTTGATGATGATGGTGATGGTGATGATGATGATGATGTTGGTGATGGTGATGGTGATGATGATGATGTTGATGATGATGATGAAGATGATGAAGATGGTGATGTTGATGGTGATGATGATGATGATGAATATGATGTTGATGAAGATGACGATGTCGATGATGATGATGATGAATATGATGATGATAAAGATGACGATGGTGATGTTGATGATGATGATGATGGTCATGATGATGACGATGAAGATGATGATGATGAATATGATGATTATGATGATGATGACTGTTGGGCACCCAATATGCAAGTTAATTATAGATAACATACAGAGTGTGTAATATTTATTGTCAACCCAGGGAACTCTTCTATTTCAAGGATAAAATGCACTATATATGCTTAAACACTTAGTTACTATAATTAGAGAATCCTATCCTCTATTCAGCTATGCTCATCCCAAGGATAAACTTAATCTAGTTTACCTTTTAAAAAATACAGTCACGATTACCTTCTACTGCTCTTGACCTAAAATTGAAAGATTCATGAATTCACATCTAGATTACTTTTTCATAAAGTTAAACTCTATTTATCAAACCATCTAATAATTCACTCAACTATCTTAACCTGATTACTCTAGAAATTCAAAGGACAGAAATTGAGTTTAGATCTTCTAGAAATTCAAAATACAAAAATTGAGTTTAACTAATCTAGGAATTTAAGGTACAAGAATGGAATTCTACAATTGTGAAGGCAAAGGAACAACTTGCAAGAATCTATGGAAACAACAAATAAGAGATCTGGGGATGAACAAGGCTGTTCAGCTACCATGTAATTGCATAAGAAATAATTACCTACACAGCATACCATTTTACCATGCCACTATAGCGTTCCAAGATATGCAACACACTGTAAATCCACAACTATCACAAATTCCTATGAAGAAATAAGATTAACACAACATCACATGACAAAAGAATGAAAATCCTAATTTAACTCAGCAATCCCTTTGGGTAGGCGGGCCCAACTTTCACACAGAGATGTTGGATAGACACACGTTAAAACCCTTAGATCTAAAGTAACTCCTTGTATTAAAATCCAGATCAATTACACAACTTGCAGTCGCAGCTAATACAATGAATTGGTTAGGGGTTGAACCCCAGGCTCGAAATAGTTCTCCATATTTGTATAGTGTAAATCATAACATCCTATTCCTATTATTATAACAATTGTTGTTACAACCGTGGCAAGATGGAAGTAGGAAATATAGGGGAACTGTTGATTGACCCAAAAATGGTGATATCCTTAGATCACATCTATAAAAAATCAGCACCACACTGTTGACTTCCACTTCTATCGCCTTCTGTTATAACTATCCTTATACAACCTTTCCTAGAGTAATGTCTGAGAGTGCATTCTTTAGACAATTGTAGGATGGATGGCGATCAGCTTAAGCGATGAGTGTCCATCCTCTCCTTGGCATGTTCAACCTGCGATACCTACATTCTCCATATCTAAAAATACCTTTATAAACCATCATATGTTAGCACATTTGAAGATATAAAGCCTTCATTACCACAATCATAAGCATTAATAAAATAGAACAATAACCAACCATACCTTGGTGACTTGGGGATTAGAGTGAGGGAAAAACATCTGTTTGGAAGGCTCAATAAGGTAGGATAAGGAAAAAAGAGGTGGATAAAGATGGTAAAAAAGGGGCCATTTCAGGGCCCAAAATATCCCCCCAATTGTCCTGTTGCATGTCCTCATGCAACAACCTCCATTAATCTGAATCTGAATCTTGCATTGTGCTCTGTTCATGGAGAGAAGAGAAGTTGTAGGGGAACTCAGACGTTCCTTCTTTTTCTATGAACCCCCTATGGGCAACCCAATATCTCCAACATCGCTGCTCCTCTGTCTTAGTCTGTGAGAAATCCATCTTGTATGGTTTTGCTAGCCACCAGATGAGGCGAAATTTAAGTTTCAATCCCAACCAATTAGCCCCACATTCCCTGATACATCCAACATAACCCTCAACCCTAGAAAGTACCTATTCAAAATTTCTAAAATAATAAGGGTCTCTATTTCTGAGGGTAGGAGAGGAGACCTTCCACTTTCGCTTGCTGCCTTCCAAATCTGTTTGTTGATGTATGGAGATTTGGCTACTGCAAGTAGAAATAAATTCTTCCTGCAGTTCCATTATATGTCGAGCCTGGATAGGGCATGAAAGCAAACTTCAGTGTCGAGCAAGAAAAATACCATGATTTTGAGGCTCACTTCAGACCCATAGATTAGAGCGAGCTTCATTGTGAGAAAAGGTTTGAAAAGACCTTTCCCACTGAGCATGATTGCTCACAAAGGAAGCAAAATCCCTCAACTGAACATCTCCTGAAAAAGGGACAGGATTTGAATGGTGGTCCAAAGGACAAGCCATTTCATGCAAATATAATTCACACGGCAAATTTTGGTCTTCAAAATTGCTTCTCAAAAATGTTTCCAAGAATTTTACTGAGGCTGTTATCTCAAATGAACTCCCTTCCTTCACAGCCCTTAACTTAAACCAAACAAATAGTTCAAACAAAAAGACATGGTAAGAAGAGGAAGGTACCCTAATGCCCAAGAGTTCTTGAGAAAGAGAATACATCTGCTGTTTTTCCTTCTGCATAGACTGGAACTTTTTCAGCTCCCTTAGTTCCCTCTGTAGTTCTTCTTCTTGAAGTATCTAGGTCATGCATTCTTATACCCATTTCTCCACCAGCCTTCTGATGGTATTTTTATGCTAAGTGATGGAAACCATCCATTCTTTGTATTCTTCCACCTGGCTCTTTCATTTTCTTGCCTCCATTCTCAAAATTGAGATTTCTGCAGTAGGATTCAGGGCTTCTTCTTTTTCAGGATGCTCCTCTTTGTTAGAATCCAGGTCAATGAAATCTCGAAGAGATTCAATCCGCACTTTGTCACCTGATGTTCCACATTGGACATTCTACACATATGAAGTTACTTTTGGGTGTGTTGGTTCTTGTGTAATAGCAACCCCTCCTGGAATTTCTTTAACAACCACTTCCACCACTTCGGGAGATGCTGGTTCTTGTGTAGCAGCATCTTCTTTATGAGGTTCTCCTTTGGCAATTTGTGTAGCTAACTATGAGGATGTTGGGCTTGTGGAGAAACTTCCTCCTGCATTTTAATCTCATTCTCTACCTGATCATCAGTTGCTATCTCAGCCAAGGACTGTAAGGTTGTTGGTTTTTTGTGTGACAGAGCCCTGTTCTTCTTTCTCCTCATGCTGCTGATATTGGATGTCTTCTTCAGTATGAAGCTGTTCCTCAAGTATTTTAGTATCACATGGGGGTTTTGATTGGGCTTGTTCATCTTTGCCTAAATCCATATCACAAATGACATCCACTTGTTGCATTTCTACTGCAATTTTCAGGGATGTTGGTTCTTGTGTAACAACATCCTGATTCACTTCTCCATCTCCCTGTTGTTGTGATTGTGATTCTAGTAGCTCTATGTCCTGAGACAATTCGGGAGTTGTAGTACAAAATTCTTCATTAAACTCTAGAATGCCTTCAATTCCTGGTTCTCCTCCCCTCATTTGGACAGCCACGTGAGAAAGAACATTCGAGGATACTGGTTCTTGTGTGACAACATCTTGTTTGACCTTATCATTATTTTGAGGTTGTGGTTCTACTTCTACTATTTCTATGTCATGGGAGGATTTCGGGCTCACAGTGCAATCTTCATCCATAAAATCGGGAATAAGTTCATCCTCTGGTTCCTCTGTCCCAGGGTTAGTGGCAATTTTGATAAGAATATTTAAAGATGTTAGTTCTTTTGTAACAACATCCTGCTCATCTGAAGCTTCCTTCTCCTGAAGTCATTCTTGAGGATTTTCACCATCTCTCAAATTGGTAGTATTCAAGGATGCTAGTTCTTGTGTGGTAGCAACCTGTTCATCTGATACTTATTTCTCCTGAAGTTCTTCTTTGGGAATCTCACCATCAATAATATTCAAGGATGTTGGTTCTTGTGTGACAACATCCTATTCATTTGCAACCTCCTTCTCCTGAAGTTCTTCTTGGGGACTCCCACCATCTCTCAAATCAAGTTGTACCTATCCTTCCACAGTTGTAGGTGTAGACTACTGTGTTGTAAAGGCATGAACTATAACCTTATAACCTGACTCATCAAAGATTTCCCTACACATAGGGCAAAACACTCTTTCTTCTTCTTTTCCAACCTCGGTAGGATTTGATCCTTCCAGTTGATCTGCAGCTTCAACCAATGTGTGCAACTTCCTTTCACCCTATTTTCTACTCGTTTCCTTCCAATTTTCCAACTCCTTTTGGAGTGCTTGTACTTCCTCTTTTAGTAGCATATTTTGAAACAAAATTCCTTTAATTTTTAGTTCTTCTGTGACTGGTTCCTATGGGGTGTCAATTGTCTTGGGTCTAAGAATGGGGAACTCAATTTGTGCTTCTAATACCACCCATTTTTCCCTTGCTTCTTCTGTTGCTGTGACTAACCTGGTTCTTTTCCCTCTTATCGGTGGTGACGCCTTAATTTCATCCTTTATTTCATCCTTTGATCTCCTCCTTTTTCTATGTGGTGTTGGAGTTCCTAAATTTGCAACTGATGAGGAAGGAATGTCACCAGTTCTATCATTTTGTTGTTCTTCAGGGTGTTCTTCCTCAATCAAGGTTCCTCCCCACTCAGGGGAAGATTCAATAGTCACCACCTCAGTATTTTCTTCTGTTATCATAGCTCTGCCACCTTCGGTTTCAACTTTCGCAGCATCTAATGCTACTCTGGTTTCACCCTCTGCTGTCAGAGCTGCCCTACTATTTAGTTCTTCCACAGGATTTTCATGTACATTCTCTCTGAAATGTTCTTCTTGTGCCCCTTACTGATCCTCTGATCCAGTTTCATCTCCCCCCCCCAACTATATTGGAGGAAACATTTCCCCCAATTGTGGATAGATTGGTTATTCTTGATTTTGCTCGTCTTCTATTGGAACACCAGGCAAAGGAGCTGGTTCCTGAACTTGGGTTGTAAATTGTTCTTAGGTTATATTGTGTTGAGAAAGGGTTCTTAATATTATCGATTTAATGAGACCATGGTGGGTCAATGAGGCGATTGGATGTTTGGCAGCTCGAGCAAACCCTGCCATATGATGTAAATCATTGAGCAAATAACATGGAATATTTAACACAGCCATGTGACAGATATGAGATAGCAAAGGGAATTCAGAATGATAGAAAATTTTGTACCTACCTTTGCAGGTGATTTATTTCTTGAGAAATACGGTGACTTGATTCCATGCCCGTGGCAATGACTGTAATACTATCCCCCTTTACGTTGTTTGAACCTGCTCCCCTTCTATTAGAAAGTTCTGTACTACTGCAGTAGTGGGGATTCGACATCCAAAACAAGCTCTTCCCACCTGAGGAATACTAGTGACCTCAACCATTATGGCTTCAGAAAGTTCAATGTGCAATCCCCAAAACTCTGAGTGGGTTTCTGTAAGATTCAAAGCAAACTGTAAAGCTGCTTCATGGTGAAATCCATTCAGGCGTTTGAACAATTCTGTCCAATCGGCTGCTTGAAAGATGGCGAAAAATGTAGCATTTCATCTGAGTTCCCACATGTTTGAAGGTTCATACCAAGCTAGAATACCCATGTTTACCTGCCTTCAAAGATATGTTGTAGTCTGCAAGCTTACAGATTCAAAAATGGAGGTTATAGCGCAGAGTTTGCATGAATGGCTGGGAGTAGAGTTGGGTAAATTCGGAAAGTTTTAGCGTGTCAGATTTTTTTAAATTGATACTAAATTGGGAAAGGTGGTGGTTCTTAGGTAACATAATTAGTCATTACATTGCATGAGCAGAGAGTAATGATGCAATAATGAGCACAAAAAGGGAAGGTACAATTGATACTGTCGTATCCAATTAAGACTTAATCAAGTAGTTAATCAAAGCCATACCTTCAAAAATGCGTGATGGATGATGTCCTTGGAGACTAATAGAACGTGTGAGGCGTAGTCATTTAATATAGTCATTATCACAAGGATGTTGTAATGACGTTTGCCACCGGTGAACCTTCGTGTAGAAACGAGTCAAAAATATAATGAATACTGGAGGATAAGTCAAATTGCTAGCGTCAAGCATCGGAGCCATATCTGGAGGAGATGCTATATTGTAACAAGTTCTGCCAATAACACAGGAGCCACAGCCATAGGCCATAGAGAAATCAAATAGTTTAACACATGCGTGGGCTTGATAGAAAAAAAAACAGCCAAATGTAGCGGAGTTGCAGCTGCCAGGAAAGATGTCACAGCCGCTGGAAAAGGATAAAAGAGTGTGAAGAGGACGGGAGATGACAGTGCTGCAATTGCCAGAAATAGTGTTGCAGCTACCATAAATGGTGTTGCAGCTACCGAAAAAATGGTGTTGCGGCTGTCAAAAAAAGGGTGTCATAGCTGCCGAAAAAAGGGTGTTTCCACTGCCAGAAAAAGGGTGTTGCAACTGCCAAAAAAAGGGTGTCGCAACTACCAGAAAAAGGGTGTTGCAGCTACTGGAAAAATGGCATTGCAGCTGCGACAGATTTATTTAAGGGAAAAAAATTTGGTGTAGGAATTCATAGCAAAATGACTTTGGTCGACAGGCCCGATATGACCACCACTCTTGGGCGCTTTCCTGCACATTTTAGAAAAATAGAAAAGAAAAAACCAGATCAAGTGCAAAAGAAAAGATAACAATAACGGGAAAAAAAGCAACATTTCTTTATGTACAAAGCTTCATATGCGATTTACGGTGATCAATTAAGGATTGACCGAGGCAGAGAAAAATTCCTTCCCTTGCGCTAGTTGGTAGTCTAGACCAGCGACAATTTGCAAGATAAATGCATCCTTTGAAATGGGTTTACGGTACAGTCGCAGCCTATGACCATTGGAAAATAATGGTGCGTGGTTTCTATCGATAGTTACCAGGTGCAGTTTACCATTATCAAATACTCTATCTACTAGGTATCGGACCAGCTATCTTGTGCATAATTTTCCCTTGAAATCTCTTTTGAATCTAGAATCGCATAATAGTGCCCAGTCTCGCTCACAGAAGACCTTCTTTTTGATGAATCGGTCATGCTAATTGGATCTCTGTTACTGAATTAACACTGTCTGGTCTGCTGTAGCTAACCGATTCTCGTCCAATTCATTCAGTTGGTTCAATCTTCTCTTTTTCTCTTTAGTTACATCTAGGTTTACCTCTGTGGCCATCTTCAAAGTATTGATTTTGAATTCAATTGGGAGGACAACACTTTTCCCATACACTAAGTCGTAAGGAGAGAAACCTATAGTGTTATGCCAAGTGGTGCGATATGCCCATAATGCTTCCAGAAGTCCATCAGCCCAATTTCTATGATGGCTCTTGACTGTCTTAGTGAGGATAGCTTCAATGACATTATTAGTGCTTTCAACCTAGCCGTTGGCTTGGGGATGGTAAGGTGAAGCTACTCGATGTTGAATATGGTATTTCTGTAGCAGAGCTTCAAATTGATGTGACACAAACTACAGTCCTTGATTGGTAACCACTTCCTTGGGCACCCCAAAATGGGTAAATATTTCACCGTACAGGAAATCAATCACATCCTGGTCATTAGCCTTCGCCAGAGCCACAACTTTTACCCATTTCATCATATAATCAGTACAGACCAAGATGTAGGCTTTCTACTTAGAATGAGGGCTGATAAGACCAACCAAATCTAAAGCCTTGTTGAGGCCTGGAAATTCGTAGGCAACAATAGCAAGGGATTCCCCCCATTTAATGTTCCCAACTAGCCTGTGACTTTTTGGTATAGGGAATCCATCCATTTTGCGGTCCAACTACCATAGGTCAAGTGACAAAAATAAAAGGTTTTACCGGTTGCGGCCTGGTCCACCGTGTATATTTTTGTATTTTTTGACTTTAAGTATGATATGCAAGTGCCTATCTAAGATTCAACTTGATTGAGAATGCAAACAGTGTTCACAATGTGATGCGTAGGTTCTTACCTCTTGTTTTAGACTCTCTTGCATCTAAATCACACACACAACAAGAAATTAAAACTAACTACCTAACCTATCCCTAGGGAGCAAGATTATCACTTATTAATGAGTAATGTATTTTGTGCATGCATTATAAAAAAAAAAAACACAAATAGCTGATACTTCTTCCAAACACATGAACATTTAAAGATATTTGAACAACCAGATAGCCAATTGTCTATGAACAACATTCATTACTCATAGTGGAATTTTTCTTAAAAAAAACCAGTGATCATTCATACAAGAACATAGGTTCAAAGAGTTAGAACGATCTCATAGTTAATGGACACAAAGCTAAAAATGAAATAGTTCCTCTTCAACAAATCCATAGCATATCATTTGAACATTCCACCAAGATTTCTCCAACATGCAAACTGTAATTATTTATTGCAAAACGAAATAGTTCTTCTTACAATATGTCTTCCAATCTAACCGGGAAAAGTCCCATTCTTATCTAAATCTTCTATATTTATACAAAAAGAACCAAACTGTTGGGCTACCCATGAATGACTCTTGAGCTCCCCAAAAACGTTTAATCTCATAGTTTTGTCCTTTTGTGAGTGCTCATTATTTAGGCAATACGTTACACTTTGGATTGAATCTTATGAATACTTCATATAACGGGACCAACTTAGTAACTGACAAGCCCTTTCCTAGCATGGACTTCTGTTGCCACTGATTCTGCCTTGTCTTTTATTTGTCCTTTCTTAGCTCCCGTGGATTTCAGAACAAACTCTGCTTGTCACTCTTCAGCCAACTTTTCTCAGCTTTATCCTTCAGCTATGTCTCCTCGTAGTAGTAATTTGAGGAATCTTTTGAGTCCGTCTGCAGTTAAAACAAAAATTCAACATTAATTAGCACTGCATCTTTTCAACCACACTAACAATAAAACTGATCAACAAAATGAGGCCTTGTACTGCGCTTTTGTCACAAAAACCCTTAACACGTATCAGAAACCACCACCGTCCAAAGAAAGGTTAAAAACTCACAAAATGGTAGGAAAAACCTTATCGACAGCTTGAAGCATTAAAACATCGCAAGGATAGCATTAAAACATTGCAAGGATAGTTTAAATAACATCCGCAACGAAGGGCTTCAGATGGACAATGAGTTCCGCAGGACCATTAATCCTATCGGCATCTGAAAAACTAAACACTAAAGCATCAGGCAGAAACTCCTTGTCAGTGAACAGGGAAACATAATGTCGGGAGGTTAGCGCAGTACACAGCCGCAATGGGGGAAGATGAAAAGACTACGGGCTCCGCAGAAAACAAACATATTATCAAAAACCGTAACAAAACATTGGCAAGTGGAGCGATTACAATGGTAGACACTTATTTTACTCGAGAGCTGCAATGGCGGAAGCCAAGCAGACTACCACCCTCGATCAAAGTTATAAAACCTTCCGATACGGTGCAGAAAAATCGTGAAAACCTTAAGTGCTCGAAAAACTTAAAGTTGTACAGCGGTCCAAAAAGCTTGTCTTATCTCCAAAACAACAGCTTCATAAAGGTCAAAAAACCACCGACTCAAGCTTCGTCCAACCTCCGACAGTGCAAATTAAGTCGAAATAATAACCTCACAACATTGGATAGTCAAAGCTATCTGTCAGAAAAATCATCGTTCAGCTTTTGTAACGGTGGCCTCGAAGGGAAATATGGCTCAGATGCATGGTTAAAAAGCTTCCGAACGACCAAACTAAAACGTTAAGTTCCAACAGACTTTCGGCCGGGCAGTGACAAAAATCTTGTTTCACCTCCAAAACAGCGGCGAAAACAATGAAATAGACTTCCAATATCAAAGAAAGAAATCATAGATCAAACGAGAAACATCTAAAATCCAATCTTCAAATTCCACAGTTCAAACAGATTCAGACATTAACAATTTTTCGAAAAGCATGAAAACAATTGACCTCAAAACACTCCAAACTTACTGCAGAGGGAAACAAATAGAGTTCATGGATCCAAACAAAATTGGGCAAGACAAAAATAAAAGGAGGGTCCAAAATTTCAAAAATTTGGGAAAATAGTTGCAGCTGCAACAAGCCCATATATCAAAGGGTTCAATCACTGATTGTGGTTGTAGAGGCATTTGACCTAATCTATTGGGCAGGCCCATCCTTTTGCAGCTATCACAAGACTAGACATATCGTTTTGCATCCCTGAAAAGAGTCAACCAATAGTAGCCCATCCTCAACGCTTTGTGTCATGTCCTTCTCTCTGAAAAATGTCCCCCACAAGGCTCATCATGGTAGGCCTTCAGTATATGGAAGATTTTATCTTCTCTTACACATCTTTTGATCTCAAGATCAGGGCCTATGTAAAAGAGATGACCATTTACCCAACAATACCTGGCACTTTGCTGAATAATTTTCCTTTTTTTTCTCTCTTGGGCATATGTGCCAAAATATTTCCTACAGCTAAGTAACTAGCGACATCTACATACCAAGGGGAGTGAGTTGAAACTGCAAATAAGTGTTCATCTAGAAAAGAGTCCTCAATAGGCAAATTATCATCACTGTTAGTGAAACAAGATAAAAAATAAGCGAAAACATTTTCTCTTCCAGGTTTATCTATAATGGTAATATCAAATTCCTGTAATAATAAAAGCCATCTAGTCACTCTGGCATTAGTAACAAGTCACTATTCATGAGATATTTAATGGCAAAGTGGTCAGTGTGCACAAATGTAGGATATCCAGTAATGTAATGTCAAAATTTGTCAATGGAGTAAACAATAGCTAGGAACTCCCTCTCAGCGACAGTATAATTAAGTTCAGCAGGGGCTAAGTTTTTACTAATATAATAAATTGCGTAAGGTAGTTGACCATCCTGCTGACCTAAGACTACTCTAATAGTGGTATCATAAGCATTTGAAGAAATGTGGAAGGGTAGGGTCCAATCGGATCCTCTTAAGATAGGAGTTGTGGATAGCTTCTCCTTAAGCTTAACAAACACTTTCTGGCATGCTTCATTCCAAACAAATTGCAAATCCTTCATTAACAGTGAAAACAAAGGGGAGGCGAGTTTGGAAAAATTTTCTATAAATATTCAGTAATATCCAGCATGCCCTAGGAAACTTCGCACTTCTTTTTGAGTGGTAGGAGTAGGTATATTTTTTATTACCTTAATTTTCGAGGGATTCACCTGGATGCCATCAACAAAGATGAAATGCCCCAATACTACTCCTTCACTCATCATCATATGGCACTTTTTAGTCCTTAAAGAGAGCTGGGTCTGTTCACAGCGAGTTAAAACTTTTTTCAAATTTTCCAGTGCTTCTTCAAAAGTTTTGGCATAAGGAGTAAAACCATCCATAACAATTTCCATACTATCATTAACTAATTCTGAAAATATGTCAATCACTGCTCTTTGAAATGTTGTTGGTGCATTACATAAACCAAAGGAAAGCACTCTATAAGCAAATGTTCCCCAAGGGCAGGTGAAGGTAGTTTTATCTTGGTCTCCAGGAGCAATCTAGATCTGATTGTACCCACTAAACCCATCCTAGAAGGAGAAGAACTTCTTTCCAGATAAGGTGTCGAGTACTTGATCGATAAAAGGCAAGGGAAAATGATCTTTTTATGTTGCTTTTTTTAGCTCCCTATAGTCCACACAGACACTCCATTTACCATGCTTCTTGGGTACAATTACGAGCATGGACACCCACTTGCTGTCTGAAATAGGATATATAAATCCTACCTCCAAGAGTTTATGAATTTCTTCCTTCATTATGTCCCTAAGATTGGGGTTCATTTGCCGTTCAGGCCGGCACACAGGCCGGGAGTCACTTTTAATATAAATATGATGGGTGCACAGATTAGAGGGAATACCCCTCATGTCTATGTACTCCTAGGAAAATGCTCCCTTGTGTTCTTTTAGGAGACTGATCAGGTGCTTCCGTTCATCTAGAGAGAGACTGGGGTTGATATTCAGGGTTTTTCTAGACTCTATTTCGACAGGAATGCTTTTTGAATTTTTCAATACTGGGATTATATGAGTGTCACTAACTAGTGCTTCTTCCGTGAGATTTCCTTTTTCTTACTCACCTAGAGTAATGCTCAGGATATGATAAATTTATTTATTCACCGAAGTTGGTTCACTGATGAAATTATTAATAGCATCTTCTTCCGTTTCATCTTTAAAGGTTAAAGCCTTCCCTATCATTAGTAATGGCTGAACACCTTCTTCTTCCTCTGGCTCCATCCATAAGGGAGTTTTAGCTTCTAGGCTCGGTCGAGCTGGAGGATAGAGAGTGAGGCTCTTTGTCTCGGTGCCATCTGATATGGTCATAGACCTAGATCTATAGCTGATGCAAGCATCAGCTGTGTCTAGCCATGGTCTTCCTAGGATCATTAGGTGTCCACCTAGCTGCGACTTAGGTTGTAAAACTAAGAAGTCAGCAGGGTACTCCCAAGAGTCGACTAAGATGACGAGATCATCCAAAATTCCTTCAGGCTTAATGGTGGATCTATCAGCCAGTTCTAAAACGATGGGGGTTGGTCTAAGATTAGTGAGCCCAAGTTTCCTTATAGTTTCAATTGTCATGATGTTAATTGCTACTCCTAAATCTACCAGTACGTTGGGTATCTTTATATGCCCAATCTGCACAGTGACAGTGGGATTCCCAGGATCGTCATATTTAGCCAAAAGGGTTTTTCCCATTATTAATGCAGATAATTTCCCTATGACATGAATAGTGGGAGGGTCTCTGGGTTTCCTTGTTGGTTTCTTTGTGGACAGATCCCAAATAGTTCTAGCATAGATAGGTACATCTTGAAGAGCTTGAAGGACGGGAATTTTAACATAAAGATTTTTTAGCTATCCTAAGAGGTTAAGTTGAGGTTGTCCCACTACCTTTGGTAGCATTAGTATTTTACGGTATGGTGGTTGCCTAATCAGCTGAGTAGGCTATGTTTCGGTGGGTCTATCATCCTGTGTTTCATCCCACACATCCATAGGATGTTCACCATCTTCAATGATAGGGGTCTTATTAGAAAAATGTTGTGGATTCACCCCTTCTTCCTATATAGGAGATGGAACATCCTCAATGATCAAAGGCTCCACTATCTTTCCTAATCATAGGCGAATATCGTTGCAGGGCATAGGAGTAAGGGAGTAAGAAATAATATTGACAGTCTCAAATTGATGGACTATTTTATTATTCAGGTTAGGATTAGGCTGAGCAGGCAGCTGAGGACGTATCGGTATGTTAGGGGCAGCATTGTTCTACAATTGCAGTTGAGGCCACTGATGAGGATATTGAGGATATTGAGGATATTGTGGAGGTTATGGTTGCTGTTGATGTGGAGGTTGTTGAGGGAACTGCTTCCCTGGGTGGAAATTCCTCCATCTAGAAGACCAAGAAGTTGGTTGGTGTGGTGGTTGTGGTGGCTAAACCCAGGGATTCCAGGAGTTATAATTTTGCATTGAAGGTTAAGAGGGGTTCCATTGAGAATAAGATGAAGGGAATTGTGTATTCACGTCTTGCATATTATTCCAGTTATTCATGTTATTCAAAAATGGAAACGGGTCTGGAGTGATACCTTAATTTTGAGGTTTCTAGGGCTTCTTTTGTGGAATGAAGTAGGCCAGTTCCACCTCCGCAGTTGACACCTACAGAAAAACTTTCACTTGGGGAAGTGACAGGAATTATTTTGTGTCATGGTTCAGCTCACACATTTGACACACTTCTACCTTGTCGAGCAGGCACTCCTTTAGGGGGTGGTTCTTTCTACATCGAGGACAGAACACACCTAGTGTGAGATTCTCTACTGCCTGTTTTTGCTTTTCCCTCAGGACGTCAATTTCCAAGGAGATAGAGCTCATCATTTATGTTTTTAAATTTTCAAGGAGGTTGCCTATCGCTACATGGGTGGCTCTTCCATTAGATGTCTTCTGAGTTCCGTCAAAGACATCACATTCTAGCTTATCTCATTTGTCCCACCTGTTATTCCTGGAAGATACCCTGGAGTACCTTTACATAATTCCATAATTTTCTCGAAAGACTCCTTAGAGATATCCCCCTTTCCTAACAGGTTTAACATATCTAGGAAATCATCCCTAATCCAGTGAAGCAGGATTATCTTGAGCACATCTAACCCCATGTTTGTCTATCCAGCTCTTTTCACATTGTATAAAAGCCTCTCTACAAAATATTCCAGACTTTCATCCTCCTTCTACACCATTTTAAACAGTTCTTCTCTTTTGTCCTTGGTGTTGCAATATTCTTGATATTTCTCCAAGAACAACTCTTTCATCATGTCTCAATTAGTAACAGTTCCAACTCCTAGGCTCATTAACCAGCATAATACATTGTCCTTCAGAGTGGAAGGGAAGAGTTTCAGATTTTGTGCATTAGTTGTGTAGTCATAACTGTGACAGAGGATATCAAATTCGAAAAGAAATTCATCCGGATCCTCTATCGCTTTTCCATGAAAGCAGGGAAACACCGATGGTGATATATTTTTCATAGGAGCTGTTCCTTCTGGTTGTGGAATTGGAACTGAAGTTTTGTGACCATCCCTTCAGGCAGGTTTTCTCCCATTGCTTCTTCCTCATCATATTTGTGTCTGTTACTCATCTCTTCCTCTATTTCCTCCTCTTCGTTCTTATCTCCATCCTCCTCTTCATTCTTCTCTTTGTCTTCCTCTTTGTCCTTACATTGATCAAGAAATTTCTAGTGGAACTGTCTCCACTCCTCTTCTGTCACAACCTTTCTGTTAACATGATAGATTGGACTTCGATTAGCATATTCTGTAGTACTAACTTTGTCTCCCTCTCCAGGGGTATTTGAGGGTGTTGCAGCTTCTTGTGTGTTCTCCACTGTGGACCCTGACGCTAGCACCCCAGGATTGGCAGGGATTCTTTTGATAGGTGTTTCCTAATATAAATACCTTGTAGAAGAATTGGTTTTGTCAACCATATTGTCAATGAATGTTCTTCACCCCAATTCTGGGCCTCGACCATGACCTTGACCTCTACCACCTACAATGTTAGTGTTTTGTGGGGTTCTGGGATTTGTAAGATGGTCACGCTGTACCCTTCTTGTATTCATGTAACCCAAATCATTTAGATAGGGAAAATAAATAAGACTGAAGAGAAATGATTACATAATGCAACTATGATAGTGTTTAATATTTATCCTCCCCGGCAACGGTGCCAAAATGTTAGGGACCCAATATGCAAGTTAATTATAGCTAGCATATAGAGTGTGCAATATTTATTGTCAACCCAAGGAATTCTTCTATTTCAAGGATAAAATGCACTTATATGCTTAAACACTCAGTTACTGTAAGTAAACAATCCTATCCGTTGTTCAGCTATGCTCATCCCAAGGATCCACTTAATCTAGTTTACCTTTTAAAGAATACAGTCACGATTACCTTCTAGTGCTCTTGATCTAGAATTGAAAGCTTCATGAATTCACATCTAGATTACTTTTGTAGAAAGTTAAATCCCGTTTATCAAACCATATAATAATTCACTTAACTATCTTGATCTGATTACTCTAGAAATTCATAGGATAGAAATTGAGTTTAGATCTTCTAGAAATTCAAAGTACAAAAATTGAGTTCAACTAATCTTGGAATTTAAGGTACAAGAATGGAATTCTGTGATTGTGAAAGCAAAGGAACAACTTGAAAGAATCTATGGAAACAACAAATAAGAGATCTGGGGATGAACAAGGCTATTAAGCTACCACCCAATTGCATAAGAAATAATTAAATATATAGTCAACTGTTTTACCATGCCACTACAGTGTTCCAAGAGATGCAAGACACTGTAAATCCACAACTGTCATAGCTTCCTATGAAGAAATAAAATTAACACAACATCACATGACAGAAGAATGAAAATACTAATTTAACTTAGCAATCCCTGTGGGAATGCGGGCCCAGCCTTCACACAGAGATGTTGGATAGACACACGTTAAAACTGTTAGATCTGAAGTAACTCCTTGTATTAAAAGGAAGATCAATTACACAACTTGTAGTCGCAGCTAATACAATGAATTGGTTAGGGGTTCAACCCCAGGCTTAGAATAGTTCTTCATATTTATACAGTGTAAGTCATAACATCCTATCCCTATTATTGGGCAGCCATGAATATTTATGATCTTCAAGCGCCCTAAATTACAACAATTGTTACAACCGTGGTAGGATGAAAGTAGAAAATATAGGGAACTATTGATTGACCCAGAGATCGTGATATCCTTAGATCACAGCTATACATGAGCAGCAGTGCACTGTTTACTTCCACTTCTATCACCTTCTGTTGCAGCTATCCTTCTACATCCTTTCTTAGAGTAATATTCTAAGAGCGCATTCCTTGGGAAATGGTAGGATGGATGGCGACCAGCTTAAGTATGAGTGTCCATCCTCTCCTTGGCATGTTCATCCCGCAATACCTGCATTCTTCATATCTCAAAATACCTTTATAAACCATCATATGTCAGCACATTTAAAGATATAAAGCCTTAATTACCACAATCATAAGCATTAATAAAATAGAACAATAACCAACCGTACCTTGGTGACTTGGGGATTAGAGTGAGGGAAAAACATCTGTTTGGCAGGCTCAATAAGGTAGGATAAGGCAAAAAGAGGAGGAGAAGGATGGTCAAAAGGGGGCCATTTCAGGGCCCAACATCTCCCCCCAACTGTCCTGTTGCATGTCCTCATCCAACAATCTCCATTAATCCAAATCTAAATCTTGCACTGTGCTTTGTTCATGGAGAGAAGAGAAGCTGTAGGGGAACTCAGACGTTCCTTCTTTTTGTATGAACCCCCTGTGGGAAACCCAATATCTCCAACATCACTGCTCCTCTGCCTTAGTTAGTGAGAAATCCATCCTATATGGTTTTGCTGGCCACCAGATGAGGGGATATTTAAATTTCAGTCCCAACCAATTAGCCCCACATTCCCTGATACATCCAACATAACCCTCAACCCTGGAAAGTGCCTATTCAAAATTTCTAAAATAATAAGGGTCTTTGTTTCTGAGGGTAGGAGAAGAAACCTACCACCTGTGCTTGCTGGCTTCCAAAGTTGTTTGTTTATGTATGGAGATCTGGCTACTGCAAGTAGAAATAACTTCTTCCTGCAGTTCCACTATATGTTGAGTCTAGATAAGGCATGAAAGTAAACTTTGGTGTTGACCAAGAAAAATACTAGGATTTTGAGGCTCACTTCAGACCCACATATTACAGTGAGCTTTATTGTGAGAAAATTTTTGAAAATACCTTTCCCACTGAGCATGATTGCTCACAAAAGAAGCAAAAGCCCTCAGCTGAACATCTCCTGAAAAAGGGACAGGATTTGAATGGTGGTCCAAAGGACAAGACATTTCATGTAAATATAATTCATACAACAAATTTTGGTCTTCAAAATTGTTTCTAAAAAATGTTTCCAAGAATTTTGCTGAGGTTGTTATCTCAAATGACCTCCCTTCCTTCACAGCCCTTAAAGTAAACAAAATAAATTGTTTAGACAAAAAGACATGGTAAGAAGAGGAAGGTACCCTAATGCCCAATAGTTCGTGAGAAAGAGCATACATATGCTCTTTTTCCTTCCACATAGAATGAAAATTTTTCAGCTCCCTTAGTTCCCTCTATAGTTCTTCTTCTCGAAGTCTCTAGGTCATGCGTTCTTCTGTGCCTTTCTCCACTAGCCTCCTGATGGTATTTTTATAATCAGTGAGGGAAACCATTCCTTCTTGGTATTCTTCCACCTGGCTCTTCCATTTTCTTGCTTCCATTCTCAGAATTGAGATTTCTGCTGTAGGATTCATGGCTTCTTCTTCTTCAGGATACTCCTCTTTGTCAGAATCTAGGTCAATGAAATCTTAAAGAGATTCAATCCACACTTTGTCACCTGATGTGCCAAATTAGAAATTCTGCACATCTGAAGTTACTTCTAGGGGTGCTGGTTCTTATGTAACAACAACCCCTCTTGGAATTTCTTTAGCAACCACTTCCACCACTTCGAGAGATGTTGGTTCTTATGTAGGAACATCTTCTTTCTGAGGTTCTGCTTTGGCAATTTGGGCAGCTGACTTCGAGGATGTTGGTTCTTGTGGAGCAACTTCCTCTTGCATTTCAATCTCATTCTCTACTTGATCATCAGCTGCTATCTCAGCTAGGGACTATAAGGCTGCTGGATTTTATGTGATAGAGCCCTGTTATTCTTTCTCCTCATGCTGTTGATATTGGATGTCTTCTTCAGTATGAAGCTATTCCTCAAGGATTTCAGTATCACCTGAGGGTTGTGATTGGACTTGTTCATCTTCGCCTAAATCCATATCAGGAATGAAATCCACTTGTTGCATTTCTACTGCAACTTTTATGGATGTTGGTTCTTGTGTAACAACATATTGATTCACTTCTTCATCTCCCTATTGTTGTGATTGCAATTCTATTATATCTTTGTCTTGAGACAATTCTGGAGTTGTAGTGCAAAATTTTTCATTAAACTCTAGAGTGCCTTCAATTCCTAGTTCTCCTCCCCTCATTTGGACAGCCACGAGAGCAAGAACATTTGAGGATGATGGTTCTTATGTGACAGCATCTTGTTTGACCTCATCATTGTTTTGTTGTTGTGGTTCTGCTTCTATTATTTCTGTCTCATGGGAGGATTCTAGGGTCACAGTGCAATCTTCATCCATAAAATCAGGAATAACTTCATCCTCTGGTTCCTTTGTCCCAGGGTTAATGGAAATTTCAACAGGAATATTTAAAGACGTTGGTTCTTGTGTAATAGCATCCTGCTCATCTGAAGCTTCCTTCTCCTAAAGTCTTTCTTGAGGATTTTCACCATATCTCAAATCGGTAGTATTCAAGGATGTTGCTTCTTGTGTGGCAGCAACTTGTTCATCTAAGACTTCTTTCTCCTGAAGTTCTTCTTCGGGAATCTCACCATCAATAATATTCAAGGATGCTAGTTCTTGTGTGACAACATCTTGTTCATCTACAACTTCCTTCTCCTGAAGTTCTTCTTGGGGAGTCCCACCATCTCTCAAATCAAGTTGTACCTATTCTTCCACAGTTGTAGGTGTAGACTGCTATGTTGTAAAGGCACAAACTATAACCTTATAACCTGACTCATCAAATATTTCCCCACATGTAGGGTAGATCACTCTTTCTTCTTCTTTGCTAACCTCGGTAGGATTTGATCCTTCTAGTTGATCTGCAACTTTGACCAATGTGTGGATCTTCCTTTCACCCTATTTTATACATGTTTCCTTCCAATTTTACAACTCCTTTCATTGTGCTTGTACTTCCTCTTTTAGTAGCCTGTTTTCAAATGGAAGTCCTTCAATTTGCAGTTCTTCTATGACTAGTTCCTGTGGGGTGTCAATTGTCTTGGGTATAAGAATGGGGAACTCAAGTTGTGCTTCTAATGTCACCCATTTTTCCCTTGATGCTTCTACTACTGCAAATGACCTGGTTCTTTTCCGTCTTATAGGTGGTGAGGCATTAATTTCATCCTTTATTTCATCCTTTGATCTCCTCCTTTTTCTATGTGGTGTTGGAGTTTCTAAATTTGCAACTGATGAGGAAGGAATGTCACCAGTTCTATCATTTTCTTGTTCTTCAGGGTGTTCTTCCTCAATCAGGGTTCCTCCCCACTCAGGGGAAGATTCAACAGTCACCACCTCAGTATTTTCTTCGATTATCATAGCTCTTCCACCTTCAGTTTCAACTTTCGCAGCATCTAATGCTGCTCTAGTTTCACCCTTTGTTGTCAGAGCTACTCTACTATTTAGTTCTTCCACAGGATTTTCATGTACATTCTCTCCCAAATGTTTTGCTTATGCCCCTAACTAATCCTCTGATCCAGTTTCATCTCCCCCCCCCAACTATATTGGAGGACCTCCAAGCCTCCCGTTTCTCTACATTTTCGCCCAACTATGGATAGACCGGTTCTTCTTGATTTTTCTCATCTTCTATTGGAACACCGAGCAAAGGAGCGGGTTCCTAAACTTGGGCTGTAAATTGCTCCCAGGTTATATTGTGTTGAGCAAGGGTTCTTAAGATTATCAATTTAATGAGGCCATGGTGGGTCAGTGAGGCAAGTGGATGTTTGGAAACTCGAATAAACCCCACCATATGATGTAAATCATTGAGCAAATAATATGGAATATTTAATAGAGCCCTATGACAGAGATGAGATAGTAAAGGGAATTCAGAATGATAGACAATTTGGTACCTACCTTCACAAATGATGTATTTCTTGAGAAATACGATGACTTGATTCCATGGATGTGGCAATGACTGTAATACTATCCTCCTTTGTGTCATTTGAACCTGCTCCCCTTCTATTAGAAAGTCCTGTACTGCTGCAGTAGTGGGGATTCGACGTCTGAACCAAGCTCTTCCCACCTGAGGAATACCATTGACCTCAACCATTATGGCTTCAGAAACTTCAATGCGCAATCCCAAAACATCTAAGTGGGTTTCTATTAGATTCAAAACAAACTATAAAGCTACTTCATGGTGAAATCCATTCATGAATTCAAAAAATTTCATACAACCGGCATCTTGAAAGATGGCGAAAACTGCAGCATTTCGTCTCAGTTCTTACGTGTTTGAAGGTTCATACCAAGATGGAATACCCATGTTTTCCTGCCTTCAAAGATATGTTGCAGTATGCAAGCTTACAAATTCGAAAATGGAGGTTACAGCGCAGAGTTTGCATGAACGGCTGGGAGTAGAGTTGGGTAAATTTGGAAACCTTCAACCTGTCGGATTTTTTTAAATTGACACCAAATTGGGAAAGGTGGCGGTTATTAAGTAACATAATTAGTCATTATGTCACATGAGCAGAAAGCAATGATGCAATAATGAGCAAAAAAGGGGAAGGGACGGTTGATATTGTCGTATCCAATTAAGACTTAATCAAGTAGTTAATCAAAGCCATACCTTCAAAAATGCATGATGGATGATGTACTTGGATACTAATAGAACGTGTGAGGTGCAGTCATTAAATATAGTCATTATCACAAGAATGTTGTAATGATGTTTTCCATCGGCGAACCTTCGTGTAAAAACAAGTCGAAAATATAATGAATGCTGGAGGATATGTCAAATTGTTGTTGTCAAGGATCAGAGAAATATCTGGAGGAGCTGCTATATTGTAACAATTTCTACCAATAATAGAGGAGCCATAGCCACAGGACATAGAGAAATCAAACAGTTTAACACATCCGTGGGCTTGATAGAAAAAAAACAACCAAATGTAGCGGAGTTGCAGCTGCCGGGAAGGATGTCACAATCTTTGGAAAAGGATAAAAGAGTGTGAAGTAGGTAGGAGTTGACAGTGCTGTAGCTGCCAGAAATGGTGTTGCAGCTGCCAAAAATGGTGTTGCAGTTGCCGAAAAAAGGGTGTTGCGGCTGCCGGAAAAAGGGTGTCGCAGATGCCAGGAAAAGGGTGTTGCAGCTGCTAGAAAAGGGTGTCATAGCTGTTGAAAAAGGGGTGTTGCAGCCGCGATAGATTTATTTAAGAGAAAAAAAATTGGTGCAGGAAGTCATAGAAAAATGACTTTGGTCGACATGCCCGATATGACCACCACTCTTGGGAGCTTTCCTGCACATTTTAGAAAAAAAAAAAAAACCAGATCAAGTGCAAAAGAAAAGATAACAATAAGGGGAAAAAAAACAACATTTATTTATGTACAAAGATTCATATGCAATTTATGGTGATCAATTAAGGATTGACAGAGGTAGAGAAAAATTCTTTCCATTGTGCTAGCTGGTAGTCTAGATCAGCTGCAATTTGTGAGATAAATGCATCCTTTGAAATTGATTTACGGTACAGTCGCAGCCTATGACCATTGGAAAATAACGGTGCATGGTTTTCATCTATAGTTACCAGGTGAACTGTACTGTTATCAAATACTCTATCTACTAGGTATGGGCCCAGCCATCTTGTCCATAATTTTCCCTTGAAATCTCTTTTGAATCTGGAATCATATAATAGTGCCTAGTCTCCCTCACAGAATACCTTCTTTTTGATGAATTGGTCATGCCAATTGGATCTTTGTTGCTGAATTAACACTGTCTGGTCCATTGCAGCTAACCGATTCTCATCCAGTTCATTCAATTGGTTCAATCTTCTCTTCTGGGATTCAGTTACATCTAGGTTTATCTCTGTGGTCATCTTCAAAGTCTTGATTTCGAATTCAATTGGGAAGACGACACTTTTCCCATACACTAAATCGCAAGGAGAGAAACCTGTAGTGTTACGCCAAGTGGTGCGATATGCCCATAATGCTTCTGGAAGTCTATCAGCACAATCTCTATGATGGTTATTGACCGTCTTAGGGAGGATAGATTCAATGACTTTATTAGTTCTTTCCACCTGGCCACTGGCTTGGGGATGGTAAGGTGAAGCTACCCGATGCTGAATATGGTATTTTCATAGCAGAGATTCAAATTGATAAACTGCAGTCCTCCATCAGTAACCACTTCCTTGGGAACCCCAAAATGGGTAAATATTTCATTGTACAGGAAATCAATCACAGCCTGGTCATTAGCCTTCGCCACAACCGCAAATTCTACCCATTTCGTCATATAATCGGTACAGACAAAGATGTAGGATTTCTGCTTGGAATGAGGGCTAATAGGACCAACAAAATCTAAACCACATCTATCAAAGGATTCAATCACTGATTATGGTTGCAGAGGAATTTGATCTAATCTATTGGGCTGGCCCATCCTTTGGCAGCTATCACAAGACTAGACATATCATTTTGCATCCCTGAAAAGAGTCAGCCAATAGTATCCCATCCTCAGCGCTTTGTGTACTGTCCTTCTGTCTGCAAAATGTCCCCCACAAGGCTCATCATGGTAGGCCTTCAGTATATGGAAGATTTCATCTTCTCTTACACATCTTCTGATCTCAAGATCAGGGCCTGTGTAAAAGAGATGACCATTTACACATCAGTACTTGGAACTTTGCTGAATAATTTTCTTTTTTTCTCTCTTGGACATATGTGCTCGAAGCTTTCCTGCAGCTAAGTAATTAGTGACATCTGCATACCAAGGGGAGTGAGATGAAACTACAAATAAGTGTTCAGCTGGAAAAGAGTCCTCAATAGGAAAATTATCATGACTATTAGCGAAATGAGATAAAAAATCAGCGACAACATTTTCTCTTCCGAGTTTATCTATAATGGTAATATCAAATTCCTATAATAATAAAATCCATGTAGTCACTTTCGCATTAGTAACAGGTTTATTCATGAGATATTTAATGGCAGAGTTGTCAGTGTGCACAAATGTAGGATATCCAGTAATGTAATGTCGAAATTTGTTAATGGAGTAAATAATAGCTAGGAACTCCTTCTCAGTGACAGTATAATTAATTTCAGCAGGGGCTAAGTTTTTACTAATATAATAAATTGCATAAGGTACTTTACCATCCTGTTGACCTAAGATTTCTCCAATAGTGGTATCAAGAGCATCTGAAGAAATGTGGAAGGGTAGGG
Organism: Pseudotsuga menziesii; assembly: GCA_001517045.1. NCBI lineage: Eukaryota > Viridiplantae > Streptophyta > Pinopsida > Pinales > Pinaceae > Pseudotsuga > Pseudotsuga menziesii. Next base: position 173,387 of record LPNX010116780.1, read on the forward strand.
TCCAATCAGGTCCTCTTAAGATAGGAGCTGTGGACAACTTCTCCTTAAGCTTAACAAACATTGTCTGGCATGCTTCACTCCAAACAAATTGCACATCCTTCATTAACAGTGAAAACAAAGGGGAGGCATGTTTGGAACAAATTTCTATAAATCTTTGGTAATATCCAGCATGCCCTAGGAAACTTCGCACTTCTTTTTGAGTGGCAGGAGTAGGTATATTTTTTATTACCTTAATTTTCGAGGGATCCACCTAGATTCCATCAGCAGAGATGAAATGCGCCAATACTACTCCTTCACTCATCATCATATGGCACTTTTCAGTGCTTAAAGAGAGTTGGGTCTATTCACAGTGAGTTATAACCTTTTTCAAATTTTCCAGTGCTTCTTCAAAAAAATTTCCATAAGGAGTAAAATCATCCATAAAAATTTCCATACTATCATTAACTAATCCTGAAAATATGTCGATCACAACTCTTTGAAACGTTGCTGGTGCATTACATAAACCAAAGGGAAGTAGTCTGTAAGCAAATGTTCCCCAGGGGCAGGTGAAGGTAGTTTTATCTTGGTCTTTAGGAGCAATCTGGATCTGATTGTACCCACTAAACCCATCCAAGAAGGAGAAGAACTTCTTTCCGGATAAGCTGTCGAGTACTTGATCGATAAAAGGCAAGGGAAAATGATCTTTTTGTGTTGCTTTGTTTAGCTCCCTATAGTCCACACACACTCTCCAGTTACCATTATTCTTGGGTACAATTACGAGCAGGGACACCCACTCGCTGTCTGAAATAGGATATATAAACCCTGCCTCCAAGAGTTTCTGAATTTCCTCCTTCACTATGTCCTTAATATTGGGGTTCATTCACCGTTCAAGCTAGCACACAGGTTGGGAGTCACTTTTAATATAAATATGATGGGTGCACAGATTAGAGGGAATACCCTTCATGTCTGTGTACTCCCAAGAAAATTCCCCCTTGTGTTTTTTTAGGAGACTGATCAGGCACTTCTGTTCATCTAGAGAGAGACTGGGGTTGATATTTAGGTTTTTTCCAGACTCTATTTTGACAGGAATGATTTTCCAATTTTTCAATACTGGTATTATATGTGTGTCACTAACTAGTGCTTCTTCCATGATATTTCCTTGTTCTTCCTCACCTAGAGTAATTATCAGGATTCAATAAATTTCTTTATTGACCAAAGTGGGTTCACTGATGAAATTATTAATAGCATCGTCTTTCATTTTATATTTAAAGGTTAAATCCTTCCCTATCGTTAGTAATTCCTGAATGCCTTCTTCTTCCTATGGCTCCATCCATAAGGGAGTTTCAGCTTATAGGCTTGGTCGAGCTAGAGGATAGAGAGTGAGGTTCTTTGTCTCATTGCCATCTGATATGGTCATAGACCCAGATCTACAGCTGATGCAAGCATAAGCTGTGGCTAACCACAGTCTTCCCAGGATCAGTGGGTGTCCGCCTAGCTGTGACTTAGGTTGTAAAACCAAGAAGTCAGTAGGCTACTCCCAAGAGTCGACTGAGATGATGAGATCATGCAAAATTCTTTCAGGCTTAATGGTGGATATATTGGCCAGTTCTAAAATGGTGGGAGTTGGTCTAAGATTAGTGATCCCAATTTTCCTTACCGTTTCAATTGTCATGACGTTAATTGCTGCTCCTAAATCTATCAGTACATTGGGCATCTATGTATGCCCGATCTGCATAGTGATAGTGGGATTCTTAGGATCGTCATATTTAGCACTACTACATTTCGATCCAAAATCCGACGAAAAAATCCGATGGCGCGTGGATTTCTCTTTTTAAAATTACCAAAAATCACAAGGATACTTTTTTTTTTGTAAATGTGGCCACAAGCGTCGGTTAAGCGACGAATATTCTCATAACTGTCGGTTAAGCGATGGCGCGTTAGTAAGTGTCGCTTAAGCGACAACACCTTGGAAAGCACCGTCGCATATCCGACGCTTAGGTTAATTTCCTACACACACTCATTCGTTGACAAAGATTAAAAATTCCATAGTCAAATGTCAAAGTGATTGGTAAATGACACCAACATCAAATTCAACACAAAGTGGCGAATGAAATGGAGGGAAGAAAATTGGCGGGAGTTTTGCTTCCGCCCTCAAATCCCCAATATCAGTGAAGACTTTGCAGCAGAAAAACACCATTTTCATTTGATTACACTTCATATCCTTCACACCCGATATTATTTTCTTTTTGAATTTCATCCAAAAACCCTTGTTCTCTGCGAGGATTAACAAAGTAGAAAATAAAGATGTTTTCCATGCAGAGTCAGTCGGATGGAGGTTCTGTATTCTCAAGAGGTGGTTTTATGCCCTCTCAGGCCACCCAAGTTAATGAAGGTGGTTTTTCCTCTGTGAGGGTAAGTGGCTTTTCCTCTTAGCTTAGGCGGTTTTAGGGTTTTCAACCTCTACATGTTTTGGCAGTTTAAGGAGCCCAACATTCAATCAAGCATGGATGGTTTTGCAGAAAAGCGGTACCAGCACTAGGCTTCTTCCATTGATGGTAAAACAGATAAGCCAAGCAACCCAGAAGCTCTCTGATGAGAATTCAAATTTTACAATAGATGGCGTTGACGTCAACAATGTAAGAACCGTTCTTAATTTTTAGTGAACATTCAAGGTGTTTATATATTATGGAATAAATCGCCTTACTATGTATGTCTTTTGGGTGTGCAGGTAACCCTTGTTGGGGTGGTCTTCAACAAGGAAGAGAGGGTTACTGATGTCTCATTTTATCTCGACAATGGTACAGGAAGAATCGAATTGAAACGATGGTAAGCTATTATTATTATTGTTTCTATGGTTATTTTGTAGTTGCCACCTAATCTGTGGAAGAGCCTTTCCCTCTTCCCTCCGATTGTGTTATCAGTTAAGTGCAGAAGAATATCTCAACCTGATAATATCTAAACCTGTATTCCTCAAAAATGAATGAGAATAAGTCCACTGTCAAGAGTCAAGACAGTTTCTCCAGAAGTAGATCAACTAAGCGAATTGAGGGCCAATGGAATAGATTCTAAATCCTCTCCCATTTCTCTTGAGTCTTTCAAGTAGTCAAATTTTTACCATACCTTAGAAATTAATAAATTATCCATAATTTACAGTGTTCCTCTTTCAAGTGATATGGCTGAGCAATACTAGCATTTCTTTCATTACCCTTTTTGCTTCTTACAGCTTATCATTTGTGTCAAGTGACCTAATGAGAACACTAAAAGTCTTAAAGTTTGGCACTAGCCCCTTTTTCATCATTTCATCATAAAACATCAATGCATCTTGCATTCTACCTTCCTTACAAAGCCTGATGATAGATTCCATATGCTTCAAGCAGAGGCAGCTTGTCCCTCTTACCCCTCCTGCTCCACAATCACAAAAGAAACGGCTTAAATGAGAGTAAACAACTCTGTGACCCCTGTGGCACACCCTGGCACAAATAGAAAAACACCCTTTAGAAACAGTCAGATCGCAAGTGTAGCAAAAGTACCAATGTTGTTCCATAAAGTTTCTTCCACTAGTGGTGAATGTACAAACTTTTGATGCAAGTGACCGTTCACTGTTACTCTCATCATCATCTTCTTTATCCATACTAGCCATTTCTCCATCAGATGTGCCATCATCCTCATCATCATCTGCTGATGTGGCATCACACTCAATCGCACTAGAATGGACTCCCTAATTGACTGGATTAACCAAAGCCTTCGAGTTCTTTCTAGGAACACTAGGCTTTAACTTACAGCTAGCAGAATCAATGTTAGAACTAGTGTTTGAACAAGGCTTCTCTGTTAATTTTTTAGAAACATGCTTGTTAGCACCATACAAACCCAGTGCAGAAACCAGAAAACCCAAGACAAACTTCAAACCCTCTAGATGGGTTTCATCGGCAGACAACTTGACCACCATGTCAATTTACCTCTTGATAATAGGCTTTATTGTGGACTCACCATTTTCCAACTGAACTACAAAATTGAAGTATGATTTCGCAGTAGGAACATCAAATGACAAGAATGCCTTCTCTAGACCCACAAGCAATGCATCAAGAATGTTATCACAAAGTTCTCTTGATTTTGAATCAAATGAAGGTGACACCAGAGCATTGATGAAAGCAATAGCTGAATCTCTTACTGAATTAGAGACTCTTGTTGGCAAATTACCTACAGCTGATTGAGCAGTATATCCTAGTAGCATTTTTTCTAGCCATGAATCCAAAGAAGATGAATCCATCAATAAGAACTTTTCTTGCAAGGTGTGTTTCAAGTTAATATAACTCGGATCACCTGTTAAAAGATTAACAAACAACTGTAGAACCTTCATATTCATTGACTCATTATGGCATCCATCCAAAGCATCAATTAAAGGAAAAAAGTTGCCATTGCCTCCAAGAAATTCCCAGAACTTGTTGGATTGGTTCAACATCAATGAGTCCTTAGTGTTCCCCAAATAAAACTTAAGCAAAATGACTTTACTAGGATCCATTCTCAGGCATTCCACCATATCAGTTGCACTTGTAAGTAGATGCTCTTTAATAGATAAGTTAACCTCCTTGCTTGAGTTCATTTCTTTTACCAGGCTTTCCATGTTCTTCAGCAAAAATAGATCACTATACATACATCTCGCTTCTATAGAGGGAATTAAATTATTGAACAGGATTCTACATTTATCATGTATACCCTCAAATAGCCTGTCAAACTTTATGGTCATTATGACCTCAAGCAAACTATTGAAAACTTCTGCATCAACCTCAATTCCCCCTAATGCATCTCTTGTTCTGAAAAATTACCCAATTGTATACAAAAATCCCTCAATAGAGAGGGTAGAAGAGACCACAGCTGCACTCCCTGGATGAACATGTGATGGGAAACCATGCAACAAAGAGCTTAGAAAAATTTTGTTCAAGTTCCCTGTGTTTTCTTTGCTCACAATTCCTCTAAACTTTGTCAGAGTTCCAAGTACAGACTCTATAAGCTTAAAGCTAGCTCCTAGCTTCCCTAATAGCTCTTCCTACTTTGACTTGTCATAACCTGCTTGAAGTAGCAAATTTAGTGAAAACAGTGCATCATCTTCATATTCTTTTCCATCAAGAACAAAAAGCATAGCTTTTCGCAATGCCCCGACATGCATGCTAAAAAGGGATGTCAATATTTTCAGCAAAACGCTTGATTGTCCATCCTTCAATACACAAAAAACTAACTGCTCACAAAGTGTGAGTAATGAAGTATCTTTAGATGTCTGCTCTATCCAAAATGTGTCCTCTCTTGAAACTGGGATCTTTCTCAGAGACACTTTCCACAGACCTTCCTGGAGCAATGATAAAATTAAAGATAGCCATGCACTATGCCTTAAGAATAACCAACCCCTTTCCTTCACACTATGCTCTTTGTATAATGTTTGAAGCCGAGAGAGTATATCTAGAATGATATTTGCCAGCTGTGATAGCTCCCCTGTATGGCCAAAATGAACATTATGGCACAGAATTCTGCTAAAACTTATGAAGTATTCAATTTCAAGAAACTTGTCTTTGCCCAATTCAGGACTCCATGGAAAAGCACCAGCTTCCTTAACATCAATATCTGATAGAGTGATCCAGCCAAGTACAAAACAATATCTTTCAAGTATAAGCTCATGCACTTGGGAAGCTTCCCTATTCTGCCACAATTCCAAAATGCGACAAACAACAGAATAGAGATCCGACCAATTTAAACCCAGATCTTGAAGAACTTTGTGTTCTACAATACCCCAGTTATGAACCCCTCTAACGTCAATCAGTTGCTGAAAGAGATCAGCCATTCCATGCTCTTCTATCACTCCCTCATTCACATTTATAACACTTTGTACCACATGATATACCCATGATTCTAAATAGCCTGTTCCTGTGGGAAGCTGAAAAGTTCCTCCTTGTGTAATCTGTATTAACTTATTTCTTATATTGAACATCAACCAGGATGGGAAGGTTGTAGAGTGGAGAATCATGTTCCGAAGAATAAACATTAGTCTTGAAATTAGCAAAGACCAGCAAACCAATTGTGTGCTGTTTTGTTCCACTGGAGGACAACTTACATTGCTGAGGGTAGAAAAAATATTCTCTGCCATTTTGATTTTTTCAAATGCATTTGAAGAATGAAAATCCATGAGAAGAACTTCCAAATGAAATAGGGATGGAAGACTTGCACAAACTTCTTGGATATTTAAGCACCCTGAATATGTAGCTTTCACTTTCTCAACAATAAAACCAGTGTAGCCTTTGTAGATTTTGAGTCTTAAGGAGTCATCTCCCAAACTGGACCTTGTGGATGTCCTTATAATAAGAATGAGATCTTCAAGAACAAGAGCATCATCAGTATAAGCATCATCAGTATTAGGAGCAACAAAATTAACACTTCCTCCTTGAATGTACCACCTTCTGTTTGCTACATATAGACATTTTCAACTAAATCACCCTTAAAAACCACACTTTTCACTTCCATTTGCCAAATCTCCAACCAAACTGGATGGTGATTTACTTGGTTGTTGGCACAAACATCTATTTTGGTTGATGGCATGGAATATATTTTTAAATCTATGACATAGATTTCCAATAGGGTACATGAGTTGGATTGCTCCACTTGTCAAGTTGTATTCAAGCATGCTTTATTAAGAAGAGATGGCATATTGTCTTGTATCCATGGATAGTCTAGGACTCTAGCCATTGTAGTCTTGCTAGTAAGATTTTTTTGGTTGTCCCTTCACATCTTGGGTGATCACTTGATTGTCTGTCATAGGCTTTTTGATATGGGTTACTTCCTCTGTTAGAAAGTGGCTTGAGATATAATCTGGTCTCATTCTAAATAACATTCTTTAAATCAACTACAAAGTGAACCATTGAGGTTTTGCAGGAAGTGCCACTGTGATCAGAATAGATGAGCACATAGGTCTATTAGGCAGTGCTTTATCTATTGAATAAGCCCTAGACCAAGCAGATATTGTAGAAGACAACCTTAAGAGGGGGTCTTTTTGCAAGGGGTACTGAGTCTCATTTGGAGCAGGATATTTCCAATTTATTCCTTTATTACCCAGCCTTGGATGTTAGGAGTAAGGTAGACACTGTTGCAGCCCCAATCTCACATCCTGGATATTCAACAGGACCTCAAAGATCATGCAACCCTACCACGATGAGGGTATGTTGGGATGGCATGTCACTTTTAACTTTTTGTGCATGTGTGGTGTCCTGCCTTTCCATCATTTTGTAAACTTTGGGATCTCACTATATGTGTTTTATTTGCACTTTTATTTCTCCTTGATTAGTTCTTAGTTTTAATTTCTCAAATGAGGCACAAGGGTTGAATGTTATGGTGTACTATTACATAATTGAATGTTATGGTGTGCCATGGCATTATCAGTATTGCAATTATTGGTGTTAATCTGGGCAACACATACATTCTGGGCATTATCATTATTATGTGGAGTGACTGCTACAGCAAGAAATTAATTGGATGGGAAATTTCCGGGACTCAGAACATCCAATAATCTTTTCCAGGCATGTATTTGTGCTTCTCATTATAAATATCATCCGTCTATTATTTTGAATTAATTTTCTCACCATTTTTCTATGTTATGTTTGTTTAATACAATGATGTGAATGGAATGTGAGATAATTGATAAATGCTGTGATTAAATGAGCCCAAATAAATCATGAAAAAGAAAACCATACACACTTATTAGTGCACCGACAGTCAGGGATTCAGTTGAGTTTCAAACAATGGGTATCTAATTAGCATCCAAAGTACTTGTAGAAAGTACTGAACCAAGTTAGTGAGCATAATATTAGAGAAAGGTTAGCTCATAGCCAAGTGAGACATTTCAGGGTCTTGGGGTCAGATGAAAATCATTGTTGTTGCAAAGACAGTGAAATACAACAATGTTGTATTTTGATTATGCACAAAAATTAAAATCTTTGATAGCCATGACAGTGAAATGCAATCTCTTTTAAACTATTCATTTGTGCCAACTATAGATACAGGGATCCATAGAAAACCAACTAGTAGTGACTCCAATTATTTTCCAATAATGCAGTTTTTACAATGTCTAGATATGAAACTTTCCTTGGAAAACTAGAAAATATGTGTAACCATTTGATGATCAATGTCACATTGTGACTTTTGGTTGAAATAACTTCAAGGGAAACTCGACTAAATGCCTCATGCTACACATTTATTACATGGAAATAAAAATTAAGCAAAATAACTTAATTACCCACAATTGCCCAAATTATTGCTGCACAATGAATGATAACATTTTAATTTCAATCAAAATCATGAAAGATCTTGTTTCATTATCAACATGTGCCTCCAATTTTTTCACCAAAATGTTTTTCGAACAAGGACCAAAATGCAACTTGATGTCCATTCCAAACTCTCCCAATACATAGCCCTAGAATTGAAATTCAAATAAAAAGAAAACATGGCATTCACATTACAATCAAGACAGGAACAAAACTTACTGTGCAATAAGCACTCCCACTAATGAAATATCCAGCATCCTCCCGATCACTCATGAGATCCCATACTTCACGTCTTGTCACTGCACGAAGAGCAGTAATAGAGCCCTTATGACCCCTAGGTATACGTGCACCTGAATAGCCTCTTTTTGGCCCAACAGTGGGTATCTCTATTTTTGGTGGTGGTACAACATTCTAAATGTTGTCATTGGCAGCTGCCATCACAACACCAAAGAGAGCTTGATTATTGCTGTAACTATGATTTGCTGCACATTAGTTTGTCAATGGCAAAGAATCTAATGAAGAATTATTACATTCTATCTTTGCTGATAGCATAAAATACCATTTTATTTAACAATGAATAATAATGAATCTCAAAAGAGAAAAAAAAAACATAGAATACCACTATCAGATGCTCCTCTTTGCGCACGAGCAGAAGGCACTCTACGGGTAGCTGGATCTCTATTGAACATGCTTTGTACCCAACTCCGCCATAGACCAGATGCTTCAGCTGGCTGCTGACTCTCATCTGCAGCATCATGTGGGTGTTGAGTGGGTAGGTTGTGCACAGAGGATGAAAATGATTGCATTCATCCTTGTAGGACACCCCAATAGCCTTGTTGTGCTTGTTGAAGATAAGACAATAAGCCCTTCAGCTTAATCTACAAAATCATAGAGACAGCATCAACACATCCCTGAACACTGCAACTCACATATTCTGCACAAATTAGTTCACAATAAACCTTCTATTTGCTTTCTAATGCAAGTGAAGGTTGGGAAACGTTTTTATCAAAATCTTGAGTGTTTTCTATGTTCTCTTTCCATTGTCACCAAGGAAAGATACTACTATAACATGAAATGCAAAGCAATTATTCAGAAATTCACAAACAAAACTGAATTGGATTATAAAGAACATATTTATTCAGTTGTGATTGCTTTTAGAAGAGTCCATAAACATGTCACGAAAACAATTGACACTTTGCCACTTTAAAACATTCAGCTGCATAGCAAATGACAAGTCTAGAGATAAACAGGGTTTGCCCTAAAGAAGTGCCCTTAAGAAGAGTCTTGAATATGTGCCCAACTTCCATTGTACCAGTATTAGCTGTTCATCAGTCTTATTGTGTGAATGCAAAGTGTGCTGGTCTAGGCACGTATATATCCTACAGACAAAATCTTCTTTATCCATAAAATTTATAGTCAAATCAATATGTTTCAAGCAGCCCAAGGTTTAGAAAAGATAACAGTCTAAATTTTAAAATTATAATCATTAATGTCTATATAATCTGATAAGTGCTGGGCATTGTCCATACTCCATAGTACTTCAGGTAATTTTTTTTTTAAATTTCAAAAACCGTCGCTTAAGCGACGACTGCAGGTAATTTTTTTTTTTAAATTTCAAAAATCATTGGTTAAGCGACGGCTGCAGGTAATTTTTTTTTTTAAATTTCACAACCGTTGCTTAACTGACGCTTACGTTTAAAGTTTAATATGGATTAGATGTTGGATAACTGACGATTTACATTTAACCGACGGTAAAATGAGCTGTCTCTTAACCGACGGATTGGAAAGATGTCAGATAACCGACGACAATTCATCGACGCTTAAAAAAAATCATAGTGTCATACATGCGACAGGGAAGTGTTGAAAATCTGACAATACGGCCATCGGAGTTTTGGTCGAAATGTAGTAGTGTAGCCAAAAGGGTTTTTCCCATTATTAAAGCAGATAATTTCCCTATGACATGAACAGTGGGAGGGTCTCTAGGTTTCCTTCCTGGTTTCTTCGTGCACAGATCCCAAATAGTTCTAGCATAGATAGGTACATCCTGAAGAGCTTGAAGGAGGGGAATTTTAACATAAATATTTTTTAGCTCTCCTAAAAGGTTAAATTGAGGTTGTCCCACTACCTTTGGTAGCATTAGTCTTTCAGGGTATGGTGGTTTCCTAATCAGCTGAGTAGGCTGTGTCGCTGGGTGTATCATCCTGTGTTTTAGCTGACACATCCGTAGGATGTTCAGTATCTTCAATGATAGGGGTCTTATTAGATAAATGTTGTGGATTCACCCCTTCTTTTTGTACAGGAGATGAAACATCCTCAATGATCAAAGGCTCCACTATCTTTCCTGATCGTAGGCGAATATCCTTGTAGGGCACAGGAGTAAGGGAGTAAGCAGGCATATTGACAGTCTCAAATTGATGGACTGTTTTATTATTCGGGTTAGGATTACGCTGAGCAGGCAACTGAGGACGTATCAGTATATTAGGGGCAGCATTGTTCTGCAATTGCAGCTAAGGCTGCCGATGAGGATATTGAGGAGGGTATGGTTGCTGTTGATGTGGAGGTTGTTGAGGGAACTGCTTCCCTGGGTGGAAATTCCTCCATCTAGGAGACCAAGAAGTTGGTTGGTGTGCTGGCTGTGGTGGCTGAACCTAGGGATTCCAAGAGTTATAATTTTGCATTGAAGGTTGAGAGGGGTTCCATTGTGAATAATATGAAGGGAAATGTGTATTCACATTCTGCATATTATTCCAATTATTCATGTTATTCAAAAATGGAAACGAGTCTCGAGCGATACTTTGATTTCGAGGCTGCCAGGGCTTCTTTTCTGCAATGAAGTAGGTCGGTTCCACCTCTGGATTTGACAAATGCATAACATCTTTCATTTGGGGAAGTGACGGGAATTATTTTGTGTCATGGTTCAGCTCACACAGCTAACACACTTCTACGTTGTCGAGTGGGCACTCCTTCAGAGGGTGGTTCTTTCTACATCGAGGACAGAACACACCTAGTGTGAGATCCTCTACTGCCTATTTTTTCTTTTCCCTCAGGACGTCGATTTCCAAGGAGATAGAGCTCATCATTTCTGTTTTGAAATTTTCAAGGAGGTTTCCTATCTCTGCATTGGTGGCTCTTCCATTAGATGACTTTTGAGTTCTGTTGAAGACATCACATTCTAGCTTGTCCCGTTTGTCCCGCCTGTTATTCATGGAAGATCCCTTGGAGTACCTTTTACATAATTCCACAATTTTATCGAAATACTCCTTGGAGATATCCCCCTTTCCTAACAGGTTTAACATATCTAGGTAATCATCCCTAATCTCACAAAGCAGGATTATCTTGAGCACATCTAACCCAATGTTCGTCTATCCAACTCTTTGCACATTGTATAAAAGCCTCTCTACAAAATCTTCCGGACTTTTGTCCTCCTTCTGCACCATTTTAAATTGTTCTTCTCTTTTGTCCTTGGTGTTGCAATATTCCTGATATTTCTCTGGGAACACCTCTTTCATCTTGTCCCAATTAGTAACAGTTCTGCCTCCTAGGCTCATGAACCAATGTAATGCATTGTCCTTCAGAGTGGTAGGGAAGAGTTTCAACTTCTGTGCGTCAGTTGTGTAGTCATAACTGCGACAGAGGATATCAAATTTGAAAATAAATTCATCTGGATCCTCTGTCACTTTTCCATGAAAGCAGGGTAACACCGATGGTGATATATTTTTCATAGGAATTGTTCCTTCTGGTTGTTGAATTGGGAATTGAAGTGTCACCACTGTCCCTTCAGGCAGGTTTTCTCCCATTACTTCTTCCTCGTTAGATTCATGTCTGTTACTCATCTCTTCCTCTATTTCCTCCTCTTCGTTCTTCTCTCCGTCCTCATCTTCATTCTTCTCTTCGTCTTCCTCTTTGTCCTTACATTGATCAAGAAATTTATGATGGAACTGTCTCCACTCCTCTTCAGTCACAACCTTTCCATTAACATTATAGACTGCACTTTGATCAGCAGATCCTGCAATACTAACTTTGTCTCCCTCTATAGGGGTATTTGAGGGTGTTGCAGCTTCTCATGTGTTCTCGACTGTGGACCCTGATACTTGCACCCCAGGACTGGTAGGATTTCTTTTGATAGGTGTTTCCTAATAGAGAGCCTTGGTAGAAGAATTGGGTTTGTCAACCAAATCGTCAACGAATGTTCTTC
>LPNX010116780.1:190860-197106 GCA_001517045.1 Pseudotsuga menziesii
ACCACGTCATTTTTTAAACAAAGAGTATACAAACAAGAAAAAAAAATTATGCAATAAAATGAAAAAAATATATATATGGACAAAACAATAATAATTACCTTGATGAATACATGCCAATCATGTGTTTTGACCCCCGCAAAATCACCTTTTTTGTTATGATATTCTTCAAGTTCACACAAAATCTAGTGGGAAATTTATTTTTCCACATTACTTCTTTAATAACATTACTTTCCTGCTTCGTAAACATCCATGGAATTGAGTTTATATTAATTTGGTCTCCATTGCTATGAAATTGAATGACTTCTTTCATTACATGGTTGTGTTCTTGAATGCCTTTGTAAGATTTCACAATTTTATCTTTCTTGCTCCTTAGCTCCAATAGTTGCCATAATGTTTCAGTCACATTCTTTCTAATATGCATTGTATCAAACGAAAGAGCAACTTGTAGGTGCTCATAGTAGGGAAACGTGCTGAATTGTATAGGATAACTTTTCATTCCTCATGGAAGCCCATTAATGCCTTCATGATCACGAAGGAAATCATGAATATTAGTTTATAAATAAATTATAGAATTCAATTATGGCCACTATAGTAAACAAATCACAATAAAAATTAAAATACATAACAATTCATATACGATGATCCATATGTACCATCTTAATGCTTTCTATTGTATTGCATCTTCCAAAGGTGAGGTGTCATTCTCCGTGGTTTTAATGTAGTCTCTTGATTCCCATTGAAAATAATTATTTTAGTTGTTCTATACTTGTGATTCTTAGAGAGAAAATTCCTATACTCATCAAACATCCTTTCTTAAGCTTTTTGAACAATGAGATTTTATCTTAGGAACACAAACTAGACATGCAAATTTACCCTTTGTCTGAAGACCTACAATATATAGATATGGAATATTTATGTCAATTATAATTATATATAAACTATATTAACTACTTCATATAATTAATTCATGTAATTAAAGTGGAACTGAAAAATACAAACCACAAAAATGGGTTAACCTTGGGGCATCGTGTATTGTCCATACAACCATTGCGTGGAATTGAAATTTCCTTTGTCGTATTGGTATGGATACGTCATACATAGTGATTCCATTCCATAACTTCAGTAGCTCGTATATAAGATGTTTGATATATACATTCATATCTTTGACTTGGAACTTACTTGACTGATTTGAAGTACATATAAAATATATAATTGTGAGAACCATTAATATATATAAACCATGCGCAAAAGTAAAATAAAAAATATATATATGACATTAGGAAACATAATATGACAAATGAGATGCCACAACTACATTAGAAATAAAACAATTGTAGACACAAAATACCTGGAATAATCATCGACAACATTATGTGCTCCCTCTTTATCGACAACCATGGAGGAATGTTATTGTTGATAACAAAAATAGCCACACTGTGTAAATGGATTTCATCTGTGTAAATGGATTAACACCATCTGTTTCCCAAGAAATGATAAGATTACGGGGTTCTTCTTTAAAGTGAGGCCACTTTTCCTCCATATCTCTAAATGCAGAGCCATCTGCAAGCATTCGAATAACATCATTTTGACTTTTGTTCCTGGCATGGTAATCTATAAATTTCACTATATAATTGCACCTGAACAGTCATTGCAAACGTGGAATGATGGGAATATAATGAAGAACCTTGTGAGGCACCTTTTTTGTTACTTGATCTGTTCGATATCTACTTATATGACATTCCAGACATTCTGTTCCAAATTCATGTTGATTATAATATATAACATGGTCATCAGGGCATGCAGGAATTGCTTCATAATGCATTCCAATATCTTTCATGATGGAATATAAATCTTGATATGTGCAAGGTAAAATATTTTATGCTGGTAACAAAAATTCATCTATCAAGCTACATCAAAGAAAAATAAAAATAGAGTTAATATAATATATAAATAATATTAACGAAACACACTTCATCCATATTAATTTGAATTATGAGTTAGCAATACAATTATTAGCGAAATAAAGATCAACTTTATCACAAACGTATATATGTGATGGGTTATTTTACATACCTTAGCATCCATGTGATTGATATGTTTGAAAGACCATTCATAACCTTCAAGTTCATTATCAACAATATAACAGAGAGAAGATTTGTTTCGAAGCCTTCATAAAGGGGTTTGTATGCCTTATCGAGAAGAGGTATATCGTGAACATCATCAAAGTCATCAATATTTTCATTATCATTGTCAACGTAATCAACCATTCTAACATTAAATGAATCATGGATCAATGTATTTGTACCATCATCTTCAACTACGTTATCGGTATGATCATCTTCTTCAATATGATCATTCACTTGTTCTCCATTAAACATATATGCTCCATGATCCTCGGGTACTTGTTCTGAAAGCATTTCCTGTAGACAATATGTCATAGGATGTATTTCCTTTACAAATAAATGAATACATCAAAATATATAAGTTGATATAGGAAATATTAAAACAATAGATACATTTACCAAAGAAAAAAATATAATAAAAAGTTTATAATGCTAAACTTACAAATGGACGATATTCATTCCCCCCGTCAACGTGTCCATGTTCCCTACAATGTTTTGTGGTTGTTGCAATCAATATTTTTCTCCTCTTAAATCCCCTGCATTGACTACATGGGCAATAACATTTCCCATCACCCCTTCTTTTCGCTGCATCCCATAGTATAGCAAGCAATTGTCGATTATGTTCATTTGGATCAGGATTATTGCTATTTGACATTTTGTCACAAACTTCATGAATGAATACTATCGACAATATTAAAAAATCAAGTTCCACACATCACAATTTTATCAAACAGTGGTTTGTCGAAGAATAAAAACATTCCCGCAAACTGTCTGTCGAAGATAAAACAATTCCCCAAACTAATCGTAGAAGAATAAAACAATTTGTCAAACCGTCCATTGAGGAATAAATAATTTCCACAAAACATCCATAGTTTCTATAGCAAACATGTTGGAATGTTTAAAAATGTTTATATTTATAATTTCACGGTCGTCGGATATCCGACGAGCTAAACCTAGTTACCATTGTACATATGACTTTCTCTTATTCGTAAAAAGAAGCATGGACCCATCGAAAATTCGACGAATATCCATTACATAGTCATTGAAAATCCGATGAACATCCATTATATAGTCATCAAAAATTCGACTAACATCCCTTATATAGGCATTGCAAATATGACAACATATTGTCACTTAACCAATAATAATCCGCGTCAAAAAACCTACAAGGAGGAAAGTCGAAAAATCGACTAATATGCGAGATGAAAAAAAAAAGAAGGTACTGTACTTTTCATTATTGCAATCTGACAAAAACATACTTTATGTCGGATGTCATCATGTTTTGTCATCAGATTTTGGGCTCAAATCCTGTTGTGTGAAGTTGGGTAGAGATCAATTGATCAATTCTCTGATCAATCCACATAAGATTGCAGAGAGTACATTCAATTCATTTGAAATAGATTGGATGGTCCATATTAAAGGAGAAAAGATAAATCGACGATAGGGAAAGAGATCACGAAGTGAACCTACATGAGAAATAACTGATCCATAAAGTAAAATGAATTTCTGCACTTGATCACAAATTAATGGTCAGGAAACATTCCGCAAGAGATCGACGGTTCTCTGGAATATGTACTCTCTAAATAATTGATTTATTTCAGACTCTTCCTTGGTCATTGATCTGATATTTGATGTGGATTACAGATTGCAAATATGTCTTTTGAATTTTCTCAAAATCTTCTTTCGCAATTTCCATTCTGCAACTACTTTTCTGCAAGGTACTTTCCACATTATTGATTTCTTAACCACTAATACTATGAAACGAGAACTTTATACTAAGAACGAGAAGTCTAGGCATAAAAATGTTGATTTTTGCAAAAAAAAACACCAAAAACACCCGCAAATAGAAAAGTGTTGATACTAGTATACATGTTTTTTTTTCAAGGTTAAAAATAGAGCCATGCCAAAACATCACATACTATTGTTTACAAAAACTTTAAAATCAACCCCAAAATTGGAAACGATTTTTTTCTCCAAAAAATAAATTAGAACTTTTTTGAAAGTTACACATTAAACAAACAAAAATATTTCATAAATAATTTCACCACTCTAACCATATAAAATCAAAGAAATTATGATGTGATTCATAATGGAATCATATATTAGACCATACAAGAACACACGATTCATATAAATATTCAAAATCTCCTTAAGAGTTTCAATTACAAACATCATACTAATAAAAAAAAATCTAAAATGTTAATTCCGAGGATTTGTAGTTCTGATTATTTTTTATTTTTAATTTTTAATCTTTTAACCTACTTGAATTTCATCTAGACCCTCTAAACCCCCTAACCCACCCAACATTATAATTAAAAAAAATACCAAAACATATAAAACACCCTTCCCCTAACCTCTGTACAACAATAATTTTTTTTATATATGTATAGATTTTTGAAGTGTGTGACAACTTATTCAACTAATTGTAAAAGAACTATATAAATTAAAATGTGTCAATAAATTTAAAGTTGTGGTATAAATATCTAAACTACATACATGTAAACTATATAATTGAAAAATATTAAACACATTAATAAATAATAAGTCTTTTTTTTATTGTTAAAAAGTAATATCATAAATTTTTTATACATTCCTCTCCCTTAATATTTGCTTCTTCAATATATACAATCCTATAAATATATTGTTATGTTGTTTCAAATATCTTGTTATATTTTTTTTATTATGTTAAAAGTTTAGTTTTCAAAAAAACATTTAAAAGTATAATTTTATATATAAAAAATAATAATTCAGGTAAGTTTTCTAAAAAAAAATCTGTTTTTTTATAAAAACCAACATTTAGCAAAAATATTAATATTACAACAAAACTATTGGTTGATAAGTATTCACTCTTATTTTTTAAATATTACCCTTGCTCACCTTAAGAAAAATACTAGAGTATTTGTAAGAATCTTGATTTGCCTCAATCAAGGAGTACAATATAGAAACAATTACAGTTAATTGATGCAAACAATATTTTTATAAAATTTAATACATGTTTCTTTTATAGTACCTGTTTAGTAACCCAACAAGAAGCATAAATTTAAATATTATTGAGAAATCATCTAGAAGTTTAAATATTATAGATAATACAGTCTAATTAACTTAATAAAGAGCATAAATTTAAATATTATTGATAAAGCAATTAGGAGTTTAAATATTATAGATAATACGGTCTGATTAACTCAATAAAGAGCAAAAGTTTAAATATTATTAGTAAGCCACTTGGAAAATATGTATGTTTTCTCTCCTACGAAAGGGATTGGGCGGCTAACCATGATTAACACTTGATTGCCATTGTAAGTTGTGATTTTAATTTTTTAATTAAATCGAAGTTGATAAATAATAGTTTGCAGGGGCTTGAGTGGCATTGTATGTCGTAAGTTTAGTTTAAACAAGAGTTAATAGTTGGCAGAGGTGAAAATTTAATTCCACTGCTTTGGTATACTTTGGTATACTGTTGGAAATTATATTCTAATTTCTGCTTCTTTGAGCTAAACCGCTGCTTCATACTAAATAAAAATAAAAAATAATTATTCTATTTTATCGGGATTGCATGGCAGCCACGGCGAGCCCATTCTCCCCCTCCCAGACTCTCAACCACCACGAGACTCTTCCCTCCGCTTCCCTCTTCTACCTCCTCCGCCATCGTAGGGGAGTGTCGCTCCCTTGGCCACCAAAGAGCTGCTCTTCAGTGGCGACGAGATTCTGAGAGAGCAATGAATATCAAAAAGATTTCCGTAATCCGGCTTGGTTGTATCCACTACTTTGGTGTACTGCTGGAAATTATATTCTAATTTTTGCTTCTTTGAGCAGAACATCTGCTTCATACTAAATATAAATAAAAAATAATTATTCTATTTTATTGGCAAATAAAACATAAAAATAAAAAATAATTATTCTATTTTATTGGCAAATAAAACATTCTAATGGTGGATTGCATGGCAGCCCCTACTCCGCCCATCCGTTCTCCCCCTCCCATCCTCCTCCACTTCCCTCTTGTAGCTCCTCCGCCGTCAGAGGGGAGCGCCGCTCCTTTGGCCACCAAAGAGCCACTCTTCACTGGCAACGCGATTCTGAGAATCGCGCCACCAGTGAAGAGCGGCTCTTTGGTGGCCAAAGGAGC
>LPNX010116780.1:200654-264771 GCA_001517045.1 Pseudotsuga menziesii
TCCCCTGCGACGGCGGAGGAGGTAGAAGGAGGTTTTCTTTGGAATAAAACATATACGAATTCCTAAAGCCCCAATATCAACCCAAGGTTACCTTATGTAAATAATGATGTAGTTTTTGTGACTTCTGTCATAATAAAAATCATTATGATATCATATATCTACTAGCTCATTTCAAACACCGAATTCTACTACAAAAAGAAACGATAGAAAATCAATGTCTCAAGCTCCACAAATCCTTTGCGCTTCATTTGAAATATGGGTTTTATGCAAAGCATTTTACTAACCACCGTTTTTATAAATAGTTCTTCGTTCTACAGAGATTACATAAACGATAAGTAACCTTCTAAAACGGTTGAATAAATTTCAGAAATAATCTCAATAAATTTCTATAGCATTTTTCGTTCAATGATAAGTTGGAAAAACAAATATAATGATTATAGATCTATATAATCGCTTTATGAATCATAACAGCACAAAAGATATAACAATTGCACAAAAATTACCATCTTAGATTCACAAAATGTAAATATAAAAAACCGTACTATAAATTCCTAATGAGTATTATATGAGCATTAAAGATATTCCTCAACATGAATTAACCCCTCTTATTGAAGCGAAAGTGAAGGAGAATATTGCAAATAAAGACTACTCGTATAGAATTAAACTCTTGCACAAAAAATAATCATCTTGGGTTCACGAAATATAAATATATAAAATCTTATAAGATATTATTTACTATTATAGGAGCCTTCACCTTAAGATATTTCTCAAAAGTATATGTTCAACTCTTGCACAAAAATCATCATCTTGAGTTCACAAGATGTAAATATACAAGATCTTTCTATAAAGTCCTATTGTACTCTTAATAAGTACTAAAGGAAAGGAGGTTTCACCTAATGATATTCTTTAAAAGAACTTAACTCACTTATGAAAGTGAAAGTGAAGAAGGACAATTTTGTAAAGAAAGACTATATTACTAGCACAGCCACAAGTAAAGTAGTTGGTGAATGGTGATAGGCACAACCAACCACTTAGTTTTGTTAAGATAGTTAGCTCATAAATAAAGGTTAAAATATATAATTTCATATTCATTATTTATACGACTTAATAAAAAAAATGATGTGAAGAAACAAAAACAAATTGATACGAGTTTCTTTAACCACCCTTTATCTGAAGCTTATTTAAATTTTAGTCAAGATGCATTTAACAAGATAGGACTACCATGAAATGAATTGTGGCTCTACACTTATTACACTTGCTTAATGTTGTTGATTCACTCAAGCAAGTCCAAAATCTAAGATAACATCTAACCTATATTACACTTGCTTAATCTTGTTGATTCACTCAAGCAAGTCCAAAATCCAAGATAATATCTAACCTATAGGCATAAATATGTTTATAAACTTAAAGGTCCATGTGGTCCATTGTGAACTATACCCAACTAAATGTTACTCTTTATTACAATAATTACTATGAGCACACACCCATTAATATTTTAGAGAGTGAAGGATTTAGAAGGATTACATCTATGCACTTTAAAACTTTTTTTAAGAGTCAAAAGAGTTAAGGAAAGTTCAATATCTTTATGAATTTAATTTCTTAATGTTTGATACATAGTGGACTAATTCCATGTTGGAGATGTAAAACTAATTTAGAGTGAAAGTAGCTTCATGAGTTTAATTTTTCTATATTTGCTAGATTTTTAGTTTGATTTCTCAATGTTTGATACATAATGGATGAATTCCATGTTTATTAGGGTTGATAAATAGGTATGACTATTCAAGGGACCCATGAGAAGAACTTCTTATTTTTTCAAGCCTAAGTACCCTTCTTTTTCTAGGATATGGTGGTCAATAGGTCATTATAATTTTCTTTTTTTCAGTGGGGTCTTTTTTTGGTGGCCAAAGGAGCGGCGCTCCCCTGCGACAGTGGAGGAGGTAGAAGGAGGTTTTCTTTGGAATAAAAGATATACATGCGATCATTATCAATGAATTTTTCCAACTGGAGGAATACATACGGAAATATTATCTGCTAACTAGATGGAGAACCCTACATGATGTCGGATGCCTTTCTTTACCCAAATGCAAAATTATGTTGGGAGCACAGCTTCCTTTTTACTATCATTCCTAGGCGTCCAAGTACTCCTTGCGAGCGAAAGCTCCAAGAAGCATTGAACCGCTTTGTAAGCGGGCTCTTATTTCCCTTTCCCATTTCAATTCTTTATCTGAGCATGGCCTGGGGAAAATTACAATTCCATTACCGTATTCATTTGACCAGCTTCATTAAATATTGAAATAAGATTGAAAACTTGCAAATTCATGAAAATCCCCTTGTTTGTGAAAAATATGATACGATTCTTGAGAATTATTTCAGGGAAGAAGATGATACATCTCATGCGTAACCTCTGGATGCTTTTGTTTTTTCTACACACCAGTAGCCAGAATTTCGAGCAGGTGGTTTTAGTTTCATGTAGAAATAGGGTGCATTCATTGAGGTTTCAACGTGTGCCTTTCCAAATTTGATGCTATCCTAGGCTTCAAGGTTTTAGGGATTCGAATAACCTTTTCAAGGTTTTAGAGATTCGTAATTCCTTTAGAAACTCATGATCATTTTTTGTTATATTATTTAAATAATGCTATTGCAAAATGTGAATCAATGGATATAACTTTAGAATTAGTTAAAATGATTTAAATCTGTTGTTTTTTTATTATAATGTGAGAACAAATAATTTGCAATTATGAAATATTTTCCAATTAACTGAGTCAAAGATCATACACACATAAATAAATAATGTCCGCATGGAACGTTCCAAATTTTTTGTTTGGTAGTTATTTGAGGAAAAATAGTAACAGATGTTGAGAGAACTTTTTCAAAGTGGAAAGGTTATGTCAAAGTAAAATGACATAATGTTTAAATGAACATTGGATATTTAAATGTTTGAGATTTGTACATTGAATATTATATCATGTAAATTATTCGATTGTTATCATGTTTATGGTTTATTTTCTATATTTTTATAATAGTAATTTCAGTTTATTAAATAATATTCATTCATAATTTTTTTTTATTAGACTCCAAAATATTGTATATCTTAGTATTCTATTTTTTTTTTAGGAATAGAATTGTATCTTTATTAATATGATATATTATACTTTGTTCAAGATTTAACACCATTTAATCTCATCCTCCGTGAGAAGTTTAGTAATATCATTGAATCACAAAATAATAATATTGATTTGTTTCCATTTAAAAAGTGATATTTTATTTTTAAGCAGAGCAAAATTGAAATACATCATTGCATTCCTCAAATGTATGTTATACTAAGTAATCACTTTCTTTTTAGTGTAACTTTCTATCTTTGCATCATTTAAAATTAAAATTTTCAGCTTTTTTTTGTTTTATTACAAAAGACAATATTGCTCATAAATATCTTATAGTAAAAATAATATGCATTTACTTAATTGCATTGAAGAGGCCTATTATACAACCTAGTAGGGGAGAGATGTGTAACTCCTTCCTTGCCCATCCTAGAGTTAGCAAGTGTACTTTCAATTTTTTTATTATTAAAAATAACATGTAGACTCATATTAAATTTAAATTATTTAGAAATGCATATATATATATATATATATATATAAACTAAAACCATAAACATTGCATGACACACTTCCTTGACATATCCACTCTAAAAAAGGGGCTTGCACCTCTAGAGATTTGATCCCTTTCGGTGCTTGTAGATCCCCTTTTAGATGGATGAATCTGTGCCAGTTTTAATATAATGTATTTTGGGGTGTAGTTAGGTAGGGTAATTGTTTTTTAAATTGTGTTTAATATAATGATTTTCTGGGGGTTATTTTTTTTTTTTAAATGTAATGACGGGGGAGGGTTTAGGGAATTAGGAGGTTCATATACAATTTGATATATTACATATGGAAACATATTTCAAGTTTTCTTGTTTTTTTTATTATTCATTATTTTTTTTAAAGTATGCTTCTTTATGCTATCTGTCTTAACTATTTTTTTGTTTTTAGTGATTAGGTACAACAATAGCATGCTCATTACAAAAAGGAAGAAATTTCATATCCATTGATAATATCCACTACATGCAATTACATCAAGCAAAGAATTAATTCTATTCAAGTTCTTTCAACGAATTGCAAGAAGTCAAAGGAAAGTTTAGTGAAACACTTGTGGCGAAGATGTCTAAAGAGCCTCAACCACCATTGAGAGGGGTGTTTGGAAATAATCACTTTGGGCATCTTGCAGACATAGAAGACCAAATGGAAGAGGACATTGATGTCCCTGAGGAAAGCTAAGCTCCAGAAAATCCCAATTTCGATGAAGAATTTGGCCTCCATGATATTGTTTATTAGTTTAATGTCTTGAAGAAAATGTTACATTTGACAACTTTTTGATAAGATATATTAATACTATTTTGAATTTCAGACTTTATTTTAGAAATAAAATTTCTATATATAATGTTTTTAATATGTTTTTTACAAATATATGGCACAATTTTTCTTGAATTTATGTGAATCATAACATTTTGGAATATAGTATGAAATAATATCATTTTTATAAAAAACATCTATGAAAATCCATTGAAAATGGTTGTAAATGTCTTTATTTTCCAGAATTTGTTAGAATTTTGTTAATAAAAAAGGCTTAATTTTCCTATAAAAATGTCTTATTTTAAAGAAAAAATTGCAAAATGTATATGTTTTTCAATATACTTGCTTCTAAATGGATGTTATTTTGTTAAATGTCTAAAAAACACACTTGAAAATAAAAAGTAATAATATTTTATGACAAAGATGATTCAAAGGCCCAAAAAAATGCCTTAAAATGAAAATGTGTGATACTGGTATCAACCCTTTTTTAAATGGAGGTAAAAATAGCTACTAAAATTAGGAGAGAGAAAAATGAGAACTGTGACAAGTTCTCGTTTCATAGTATAAGTGGTTTCTTATGGACTGTTCCCTCACCGTTGTTCTGAGATCAGATCTAGATTACGAACTACAGGTTTTACAAATTTCTTTGAAAATGATTCTGCAATTTAATTTCCACAATATTTATTCTATGTCGTTTATTTCATGTGCAATTTCTCCCGATCGTCGATATTAGATTAGATGTGTATTGCGGATTGAGAGTTTTCCAAATTTCTTTGAAAATGCTTCCGCAATATTTATTCTATGCAATCGATTTCATGAAGAATCTCTCCTGATTGTCAATATTAGATCATATGTAGATTGCAGATTGCAGGTTTTCAAAAAAAATTCAAACTACTTCCACAATTTCCTTTCCGTAATTTTTCTTCCACACCATCGATCTCTTGCAGAGTCTTTCCTCACCATCGATCTTGTAGATTACCAATTGTGGATGTGCCTTCTAATATTTTTGAAATGGGATTCCTCAAATCTCTTTCAGCAAATCATTTTCCATAAGTCTATGAGCCATTGATTTCTTGTGGATGCTTTCCTAGTCGTTTATCTCTAGATTGCAGATTACAGATTATAGAATGTGGATTGCGTATGTGCCCAAATTTTTCAAAATTAGCTTCCACAAATCTCTTTTCGCAAGTTTTCTTCCACACCATCGATATCTTGATGAGTCTTTCCATACTGTTGATCTCTAAATTGCAGATTGCATAATGTGAAACCACACTTTCCCATTTTTGGACCTCCACAACTTTGTTTCTACAATTTGTCTGGACCATAGATTTCTTGTAGGTTCACTCTTGATTATCGATCAGATGCGGATCTTGCTACAACTTTGCAAATTTCTCTAGAAACATAGTTCTATTGTGATATTTCTTCTAACCATCGATCTTAGATCAGATTCGACTTCTGCAACTCCCGTGAACCATTGGTCGCTTTGTGGAATCCTTTCCTGATCATCGATCTTTGGATGCAGGTTGCAGAATGCAGGTTTTCCAAATTTATTCAAAATGGGCTTCTGCAAATCTATTTCTACAACTTTTCTTCCCATCGTTGATCCCTTCTGGAGTATTTCCTAATGTTGAATCTTGTGGATTGCGGATTGTAGAATTCAAATTGCAAATGTGCCCAATGTTTTTGAAATCAGCTTCTACAAATCTCTTTTTGCAACTTTTCTTTCATGCCATCGATTTCTTGCAGAGTATTTCCTAGCCATCGATCTTTGGATTGTGAATTGCAAAATACGGAACCACGCTTTCCCATTTTTGGACCTCCACAATTTTCTTCTACAACTTTGTTTCTGTAATTTGTCTGTACCGTCGATTTCTTATTGGTTCACTCCTGATTGTTGATAAAATGTGGATCTCGCTAGAAATTTATGGATCACTCTGCAACCGTAGATCTACTGCATAGTTTCTTCTAACTATCAATATTAGATTAGATTTGGCTTCTGCAATTATCTTTATGTAACTCCTATGAATCGTCAATCGCTTTGCAAAATCCTTTCCTGGTCATCGATCTTCGGATTACATATTGCGGATTGCGGAATATGAGTTTTCCAAATTTCTTCAAAATGGGATTCTACAAATTTTATTTTGTGTCGTTGATATTTTTTGGAGTCTTTATTAGCCATCTATCTTGCAGATTCTGGATTGTAGATGTGCCCAACTTTTTCAAAATCCTATTCCGCAAATATCTTTCCACAACTTTCTTCCATGTCGTCGATCTCTTGTGGAGTCTTTCCTGACCATTGATCTTCAGATTGTGAACTACGGAATGTGAAACCACACTTTCCCATTTTTGGACCTCCTCAATTTGTTTCCTCAATTTGTCTGGACCGTCGATTTCTTGCAGGTTCACTCCTGATCCTCTAAAACATGTGGATCTCACTATAACTTTTTGGATCCCTCTGCAACAGGGGATATTCTTCAAGGTTTCTTCTAACTATGAACCTTAGATTAGATTTGGCTTCCAAAATTCTCTTTCTACAACTCCTGTGAACCGTTAATCTCTTTGCGGAATCCTTTCCTGAGCGTCCACCTTCAAATTGCAGACTTTGGTTTTTCTAAATTTCTTCAAAATGTGCTTCCACAAATATTTTTCCGCAACTTTTCTTTCACACCGTAAATATCTTGCAGAGTCTTCCCTGACCGGTAATCTTGTAGATTGTGGATGTGCCCAAAATATTTGAAATCGGCTTCCAAAAATTTTCTTCCGTGTCATCGATCTTTTGCAGAGTCTTTCCTGACCATTGATATTCGGATTGAAAAATGTGGAACCAAACTTTCCCATTTTTGGACCTCCACAATTTTATTCTGCAACTTTTTTTCCTCAATTTTTCTAGACTGTCGATTTCTAGTAGGTTCACTCCTGATCGTTAATCAGATGCAGATCTCACTACAACTTTGTGTATCACTATGCAACTGTATATTTGCTGCAAGATTTATTCTAACCTTTGATCTTAGATCATATTCGGCTTTCACATTTCTCTTTTCGTAACTCATGTGAACTGTAGATTACTTTGCGAAATCATTTCCTGGAAGTCGATCATCGGATTGCGGATTGCAAATTGTGGACTGACTATTTTCCAAATTTCTTCAAAATGGGCTTCTGCAAATCTATTTCCACAACTTTCCTTCCGTGCCCTCGATCTCTTGCAGAGTCCTTCTTGATTGTCGATCATGCAGATTGCAAAATGCATATTGCGGATGTGCCCAACTTTTTTGAAATTGGATTCCACAACTTTTCTTCCTTTTCATTGATCTCCTACGGACTCTTTCCTAGCCGTTGATCTTTGGATTATGGATTGCAAAATGCGGAACTAGACTTTTCCATTTTTGGACCTTCGGAATTTTCTTTTGCAATTTATCTATATCGTCGATTTCTTGAGGGTTCACTCTTGATCATCGGTCATATGCAAATTGTGCTACAACTTTGTGGATCTATGTACAACCATAGATCTGCTACAGGCTTCCTTATAACCATTGAATTTGTTTGTCAGATTTTCCTTTAAACTTGCGAAAAGGTCATAATAGAAAGATAATTGTGGGACAAATTTTTGACAAAAGTCAAAGTACACATCCGCAATCCGTAACCCACAATTGCAGAAGAAGTTAGTGTCCACAATTTGCGGAAAGGTCGGTTTTGAAACTTGAATGCGGAAAGCTCTGTTGTGAAAAATATTCAATATTTTTACCCTCTACGTGTTCCTTTGCACCTCTTGGTTCAAATTCTAGGTATTCTCTCAAAGGATGCATACCAAAAGGTATTGTTAATTTGACCGTGTTGACCAAGTTAAGTCTTCCGAGAAGTGGAGTTTCTAAAGATATTGCCATTGCCAATTTAAACAAGTCGATTTATCTAACTATATCTTTAAACAAACTTATTAGTGTACCTAAATCCATTTTCAATTTGACTAAGTTGGACTATATAGATCTCTCTCAAAAGTAATTCAGTAGCATACCTATATCTCTTGCCAATTTGAGACAAAGATCTCAACTAAATGTTTATGTCAATAGGATCATTGGTAGCATACCTAAAGCAATTACCCATTTAAAAAATCTTGAAATTCTTGATCTCTCTATAAATTGGATAGGCACAATTCCTAAAGAAATCTCTGATTCAAAAAACCTTGAATTTATTGATCTCTCTATAAACAATTTGATAGGCACAGTTCCTAAAGAAATAACCCATTTAAAAATGCTTGATGACCTTTATCTCTCAAGCAACAATATGATAGGTACAATTCCTAGAGTTATAGGAAAGTGTCATTTATTGGAAGAGTTATATTTAGATTCAAACAAGATTTTTGGGAGTATTCCTGATAGCATCAATAGTTTGGTTTTACCTTTCTCCTTAGATATATCAAAGAACAATTTAGAGGGACTGGTTCCTAATGGAATTGGAAATTGTAGTTCTATGCAAAATTGCTCTATTCATTCTAATAATATTTCTGGGGCATTGCCCACGTATTTGGTCCACTGATGGTAAAGATTCCTCAATACTTTACTATTTTTCCTAAGTTGAGAGTTTTAAGCATTGGTTATAATAATCTGGATGGTCATATTCCTCAACACATCACAAATCTCACCAAGGTGTCTGTGTTGGATTTATCCAACACTAAATTCAGTGGAATGATACTAGTGCCTTGAAAGGCTCTCTAGGTTACCAAATGTGTCACATTATGATCAACTTAATGAGGAAATGGAAATTGACATGAAAAGAAGGGAGTATACTCTATCATATTTGTTTCCTACAAATACAATATTTGATTTGTCTTGCAATAATATTAAAATATAAATCCCCACAATCATAGGTAGTGTGAGTCACTTACAGTTGCTGAATTGATCACATAATCAATTAGAAGGGAAAATTCCCACATCTCTTGGTGGGATATCTACTTTGGAGAAATTGGACTTGGAAAAATATAATTTAAGTGGATCGATTCCTAAAGATATCTCTAAATTACATGAGTTAGCCATTCTAGATTTTTCATCAAACAATTTTTATGGAAAAATCCCAACATGAACACAATTTTCCACTTCCTATGTATCTTCATTTCAAAACAATAGGTGTTTATGGGGTTGTCCTTTAGAATTATGCAATGTAAATGAAATAAGAGTGATAAAAGGTGATAATGGTAGTAAGAGTAGTAATATAAGAGTGAAATGGTTAGGTCATGCAGATGAAAAGATGTCATAAATAACAGTGGGGATGGAAACAGGGATTGGATCTGGGGGAGTGGTTGCTATCTTTATGGTATGGGAGAGAGCTAAATATTGGGTGGTGCCTCCAAACATGCCACAACCCTTTGTTGGGGTATATTGATTTCCTACATAGTTAGTTTGCCTCACCCATTGTATCAAAATATAAGATGTATAATGAATTAAAAAGGTGTATCATCTTCTAATTGATATTTACGTAATAAAATGAAAAATAAATTAATAATATCATTACATAATTACCTATTGATAATGGATATAAACATGTTTAATCATATATCATGGTTTGGATTTTATATTACATAAATGTTATTAAGCTCCTCATTATCTATATCTATAGTTAATTTTTCCTTAATGAATGAAAAAAACCATTCCAATTATTGTTTTAGTTTTTAATTACTGATATCTACTTATACCAAGTTGTTTCTATTATTATTTGTAATAATATATTGAAACATGGATCAACTTTAAAAAACTTATTTAGTGATATTCAAAGTTATTGAAATCTTTTTCATATTTTCACTAATTGATAAATATGATGAAGATAGAGAAGTTGTTAGTTTTATTTATAAAAGATGTGCCACTTTTATATTTGTAAACAAAGTTTATTGAAAACATAGACTATTACATTATGTATATTTAAGATATACTATTCAAAGATTTCTTTAATGATGTTAAAAATTAAATAAATAATAAAAAGAGAGAATGAGAGATAATGGATTTCCCATGCATATTATTATGTAGAGTCTGCAAATGAAAATCCAACATAATATGTTAAATACTTAACACACTAACAAAAAAAAGAAATAGATGAAACCAAAAATGTTTTTGGCTCTCTTTTATATCTTGTATGGTGGGAGGGAAGAAATTTATAAACCAAGTTATACAAAAAAAAGGCTTATTGTTTCAAGCTAATCTTTGATTCGGTGTATTTATTTTTAAAACCACTAATTAACTATAATGAAAAATAGTCAACAAAATTTAGGAAAAAAATTATAATAAACTTATATTCAACATTAAAACAAAGATAAACTCAAAATGGTGAAGGTGGAGGTAAATATGAAATTTATGAACTTATTCACAAAAAAAATCTATTCATCCTAGGGACAAAGAAACTCAAAATGTTGAAGGTGGAGGAAAAGATGAAGGTGAGGTAATATCCTACCTTCAACAAGAAATGTGAATGAATCCATCTGGTCCTATTGTAAAATTTCACGAAGATGTAAGCTTCATGTTTACAATTTTTTTGCTACTCCATATAGTTAAATCCTCTTATTCCATAAAAGAAGGTATAATTTTATTACGGTTCATCATCCAAAACTAAGTTTAAAATAGTAGTAGAGAATGACTACATTTTTTTTCTTTTGATTACCATGGGCCAAATGTCATTACTTATTAAACAACACTTTTTAGTACTCTAACCTACATATGACCGTATAAGGAAAAAAGCATCCTAATATGTCCAATGGATAAACAATGCCATGATTGTTTTTAGTGGAGCCCCCAAACCTTTGTTAATACTCTCCCAAAGTTGGACAAGATCAATCACTTGAAAATAAAATTTACCTTAAATAATGATCAAAATAAAATTACACCACATAATTTAAGATGAGGAAACAACATAAATGCTAATCCATAAACCCTAAAAGTGAAGGCAATGTTTTGTGTGTGTGTTCTATATCTCTTAGATAGAAACAATGTGACTTGTACTCCTCTACTGGAACATGATATTTCTCCTATGATGAACAATGGAAAACAGCACCTTGATATTATGTCTTATAATTTCCCCCTATTAACCCCATATGCCCAACACTACAGACAACCCACCAAATTCACCTCCCGGTCCCTCTAGGCTCTTCATGGCCTCATGTTCATCCATTAATTAAAAACCTATTTTCAATGCCATCACCATATCATTTCTCTTCCCTTAATACCTTCACCCCCAAAAAAAGTCCCTCTAATGTTACACATTACTACATTGTTCCCAAGTTGGATGCTTTTTTGCATCGTAGAAATGTCTACAAGCAAACCGTTAAACATCATTGGTATGATATTGGTAATTTTGAATAAGTATCAGCTTAAGAGATACTTAAGAGACATGTTTTCAACATCAATAATGTGGTTGAAAAATCTCTTAAGTGACATGTAACACATAGAATGGATGCCACTTAAGTAACTTCAATCATGTGGAGTGAATGTCTCTTAAGCCATGTGATTCACTTGGAGTGAACATATCATAAGGGACATGTAAAAAAATGATGTAACTGTGAAAATGTGATTCATAGCAAGATATAGGAGCTAAGGAAATATTCACAACTCAAGAATTTCACAAACTATGCAAAAAAATAGTGAAAAGAGAAAATTTAACACATAAAAACAACGCCAATAACTGAAGTTTCTATTACTTTCCAACTTGTAAATATGTCTGGTACATGTTTACAGTAAAATGGGAGAAAATAGTTATCCTAAGAGGCAAATTGGTCGCATACATGTGGCAGACTTAGATTGGACCTCAAACCCCCCTAGGTTAACCAATGAGCTCCCAAGCAACCTCAAACTGCCATGAATGGAAATTAAATGTGGGTGAAGCATGCTAGGACATAAATAAGGGTAGGATATTCATGATGGATGTTACGGAGAGAAATTCCTATGGATTGGGGTACCACAACAGACAGCTTGACTCCAGAAATCAATCCTTTCCCAATATGCAAGAGAAATTAAGTATCTAACACTAAAGGATCAAAACTCGTATCTTATTCCAGATGGTTGAAGTAGATCACCATTGAGCTTTCCAACTCTAGCTTGTATTGATAGATTACTTCCTCAACAATCAGTAAACAAGATAAGCATTCTATATATATTGGTGTTAGATCTACTCTAGCATATATAATCAACAACATATAAGCATTTGAAATCATCCATGGATAAAATATTCATTCAAACATACATTATTGGACAGGAAAAGATATTTCGATTAATATAAAATCAGAGATTACAATGGATACAACCTCTGTCGGCATGTCTGCGAATCGGAGAAACTGAATCCGCCACTTGGGCCTCCACCACCTCAATCCTCCATATCTCGATAGAAATCTCACAAGCAAAAGGAAAGCTTGGGAAGAACACCAAAGTGATCCAATGGACAAAGGGATGCAGACTCAAGCACAAGTTCCGGCAACAATGGACTATAGTTTCTTTGCTCTCAATTCCCTTATGCCTTCAATGTATCCAAAGGGTTCCTTATATAGCTTTTCAATGGGGTAATGAAAGGTCGAATCCGAGCGATCTCAAGGCATACGGAAGGCCAGGAGACAAGTGAGTCAGATCCATGTCAAGGAAAACTCCAAAAGGATTTGGATTTTTGTACACATCCTGATGTACACGGTTTTAGAGGTCAAACCCGTGTATATACGTGATAAAGGGTTTAAAAGTCACATATAGCAATTTTCACATGTTTTTAGGGATGGTCCAGGAAACATCAAAGGACAAAAAATGGTCCAAGGGGTCTAAGGAGTCAGCATAGGGACAGGGGAAGGCCATACAAGTGTGATTCACTTGGTGTGGTAAAATCAGCTATAACAGATGCCCCCTAATGTGTGAGGTCAAAGGGGTCATATGACGGCCGAAGTACATTATAAGTCCATCCCAGAAGTGGAGTGATTAAGAATCCCAAATGGAAGACCAGCCACCCAATCAACATAGTACAATGATACAACTTTGCATGTAACTGCAAATACATATAGCAATCCCAGATACATAAGAGTACAATGGCCATGAATAGGCATGATACAAAATATGACATAAGTGGTCATCACCACGTACAATATACATAGATCAGAATCTCCATGATGAAGATATACAAAGGATCATGATCTCCATAATGGCTGGAAATGTCTGACACACACTGGAATCAAGTCATGAGAGTTGAAATCTCATGAACAATGGCACGATCAAGGAGGTAGCATATAATAGATGCCACCAATATGGAAGGTCTTCTACACACACTGCTACGAGTACATGTCCTACTATGTGAATAGAGGTGTCGAGGTTGAACATAGTAGTCCATCGTCTGATTATCGGTCATTGATGTATATTGTTAATAGATGCGAGATCACCCACCGATAATGATAATGGGAATCAAGGCACTAGAGTGCAAACTAACAAGTGTGAATAGATGTGTTGAGCTCAAACACTTGAAAGGATCCATCGATCAGGGGACATTGATGTATTCCCAAAAAATTGTCAATGGCGAGAGAACCTGCCACTAATGACTACAAGTCTCAAGGCACTAAAAAATGGCTCTAGATTCCAATCCTAGAATAAATGATCTGAAGTCAATGGGATGAAATCTGCTGGAAGGAGGGAATTAAGGCATCCCCCATCATCCAACATGAGGTACTCAACAAAGATGTATAATGTGGAAGGACTCGATCATAAAGTGCACGAACCAGTAACTATACCGGGAATGGCTGACATGCAAAGTCAAGATAACCGAGGAATGTCCGACTCAAGTTTCAACTTACTTTGAACAAGAGCATAACGGCGAATGGTGACTAAAAAAAGGAAGCATAGACTCGATATACAAAACTGGGACATCTCTGCGACACAGGAGGCATCGATAAAGGCTGCATGGGGACTGGAAGCTTAACCAGTCGGTGGAGATAAACTCAGATAAATTGGTACAGCTCCTAAAGTCAAACTATAGACCCAACCAACAGATGTGATATACAGTGCTCTTTTCAAAGGAAACACGACTCGACAGCTGCCAAAGATAACATCTTTCCTTGTCCATCTTTTTGGTTTTTTAATTTTTTTGGACTTTTTCAAATATTTAAAAAGGTTGAAAAAGAATAAAACTACTTTATAGTTACAGACTAGGAGGAGATGAGTGTCATATGGGCAAACAAACTAGTTCCAAGCAGTGGAACATAAATGCAAGGATACATGTGTAGGATAGCGACACTCGGGGGAAATTCCCCTCTTGCTAAAAATAGGGAATCGAGCTGCAAAGGATATATAAAATGGCTCTGCATGGCTAGACATGAGACAATCTCGGGCTATATGGCTGAAACTCAATGTCAGGGAAACCAGGGTAAGGCTCAATAAGGCAGGCACAGCTCATGATAATGCAATTACAACTTGACATAAGGAAGTCCTGAGGGAAACAGGCCAGCAAAAGATCAAGAGTATGAAGCTCTTGTGAAATGTCATGGCAATACTATACAACGGACTCCCACACCCTAAAGGACAAAATATCGGCATGGGAACCAAATGCAAATAAGGAACTAACTAGGGTACCCATGTAAGGTCAAGCTCTACCATTCACATCATGCCACTTCTAAAACAACAAGAAGGTTCCATGACATAATATAATGGGTTCATACTTAAGGCTATAATGAAATGGTCATAAGGTTGTGCAAAATGCAAATGGGGGTAAAACCTAACCTATATGCTAGGTTAAACATCATACCTATAATGGTCATGAACGGGACAAAATAATGATCGAAACGACGCTCAAAATGGTCTTCTACATGATAAATTAGTCCAAAAATGGTCCAAAAAGATTAGAAATGATCCAAACTATAGAAAAGGGGGTAAAAATTTGAAAAAAAATTGAAAAAATTCTATAAATAGTAAAAAATTCAAAACATTATATAACATTTGAAATTTTTACCCAATTGATCTCAGAACTTCAAGAACGAATTCTAGGAGATCCAGCCGGTGGAATCCAGTCCCGTTTTTTCCAGGTACTTACCCATGTCCTACTCTTTCATTTCGATGAAATTTTTTTCAATTTCCATGGTGTATTTAGGATTCTAGGCCAATATTAAATGCGTGCCATGGCCCACACGAAAATCAAGGGTTTTTTCACATATAGGGCTGGATATACGCAGAAAATGCCCTCAAAGTCATGTACATATGTAGCTATTTAGCAAATAGTCATGTATGTGGCCGTGCTCAATGATTTTTAAGTATTATAATGGATCAAATTCAAATTGTATGTGTAGGATGGTCCTAGAATGGAGAGAATGTGAACATGGTGATGTAGAAAAGGCAGTAAGGGCCGACTTAATGGCTCAACAAGCTTTACGGTCATGCGGGCTCTACAAGTTTTGGTGTCTTGGTGGCTTAAGGGCCAAACCAAGACTACTGTAGATGTTAGTAGACTACTGGGATCCAGAATCAGAGTCGTTCCAGATAGACGGAATGTACGTCACCATAGAAGTGGAGGACATATACTTTATTACTGGACTTTCTCAACGGGGGTAAGTGGTGAACCTATGCTCTCGTGGGTGTGGAGGTGGCCTGACTATAGATGAGTACATTGCAGTGTACTTCTTTTTAGACATGAAGAAGGTGGGGATTCAGATCCCAACTAACTCCATACAAGTGCTAGGACCAAAGGCCATTCTACTGACACTGGGCAGGATAGCAGGGATAGCCTCACTCCACCAAGCCTCATGGCCATTGATGTTCTATGTAGTGGAGTGCATGAGGCCCACAATTTATGACTAGAGTACAACATTATTAAGCAACATGAAACAATATATCAGTGACTACAAGATGGGTAGGGTGCAAAATTTCAGTTTTAGCAGCATACTGAACACATTCTTCTTCGAGCGTGTTCCAGGATTGAGCCCTAGAGTTGACGTTCCTTTACATAGGGTTTGAGATCTGTCCCAACGGCATTGGGAAGATGTGATGTGCAAACTGGGTGGAGGTAGGGTGTCCAATCCCTACCCAGCTGATTTCTTTCCATGGCGGCGACGACAGATAGTTGCCATCGATGACTACCCCTATGCGAGGATAGATTTTCGGGGAGACCTCGACATACCGCTACCACCAGGATCGGCATACGGTGACATTGGTAATGAAACTTGACCCTTTTTTAAAAAAATTAGAAGTTATTTAATTTTTTGTGTTTTTTGATTATATGGAATCAAAAGACCTATTTTTGGGTGACAATACATAGTGACATCTACCATGTACATGCAGATGTGGGACCACGGTGGCCTGAAGGCTTTCCTTGTCATAGACAGAGGGGAAGAGGATATGACATTACATGTGTGGATGCAAAGTGAATGCTCCAAAGCATTCATACCAACTTCGTGAGGCTGACACACAGGGTACCCATGGCGCAAGTCGAGGACTTTCCTGAGGCCATGGAGCGCCAGGTGGTGGGCATACCACAAGCATGGGTGTCGCTATTTTGATGACTAGCTAGAGCCGTGGTGACATTCCACGATCACAACCCCCCTCCTCCTCCACAGGCTTAGATACCTGGGAGTGATACATGTTGTACTACCATGTATTTTATGTTTTGGTGGCTCGAGAGCCCCATTTTTGTATTATGACACTATGTATTACAACATTTTGGATGTTTATAAAAAAATTTTATGATGATCGATTTATTTATTTACATGTGTAAAAATTTATGTTGTGATGAGCTTATTGTGTATGAAACAAATACCAATCTAACACGTAGTTAGCATATGAGTCAGCAACTTGATTATTAATTCTTGGAACATGTATGTATTTTATATTATCAAATTGACATTCTAACAATCTCACACGTAAGAATATTCTCAATAATGTCAGATCTCTAGCATGGTACAAACCATTAAGCTATGACATTACTAACTCCGAATCAAGACGTGCCTCAAGAGAGAGAACGCCATGTAAATGGCATTCCGTAGAAGCTCAATAACAACACTATACTCAGCAACATTGTTTGAAGAGGGTTGTAAACATACGCCTCCTGAAGACAATACCTAACTCGTAGGAGTATAAATCACCCATGCAGTAGAGGCTGAGTGTTGAGTGTGACGGCTCGCACCATCTGCAAATCATATGAAGGTGGAAGATTCCCTTGACATGTCCCAAAAGAAATGAAAACTAATCATAAAACCGATCACCATAAGAAAA
Source organism: Pseudotsuga menziesii (assembly GCA_001517045.1). Taxonomy (NCBI): domain Eukaryota; kingdom Viridiplantae; phylum Streptophyta; class Pinopsida; order Pinales; family Pinaceae; genus Pseudotsuga; species Pseudotsuga menziesii. The sequence goes on from LPNX010116780.1 coordinate 218,239, forward strand.
GACCTACCTATACAAAACTGTACAATAATATACAATAGCCAGCCTTGGCTGAAAATCATGCATAGTACTTTTTGAGATAGAGCCCATTTCTAGGCTCTGCTAAGGCCATTCCTTCATAATCCACTAACTTATAAGTGCCCTTCTCTAACACACATTTAAAGACGTAAGGACCATGCCACATGGGGTTAGATTTTCCTGCCCCCAAGGGTTCTTTCAGTTGATCCCACAAAATGACCAAGTCTCCCTCACTAAACCTCCTTGGATGGACAAACTTATCGTACTGGACCTTAACCCGACGCTTATTCACTTCTAGAGCCACCAAGGCATCTTGGCGCTGCTCATCAAGTTTTTCTAGGTGGACCAAATGCTCCTCCAATGGTGAAGTGTCTGGTAAGAGCTCTATGGCTAGCTTCAAAGAAGGAATCTCGCACTCAACTGGCAATACTGACTCCGCTCCATGTACAAGCTGATATAGAGAAAAACCCATGGAAGTCTTAACAGCGGTTCTATAAGCCCACAAAGTAGGATATAACATAATGTGCCAATTCGTCTTGCTTTATGCAATGGTTCATTGGAGAATGGATTTGAGTGATTTGTTCACTGCTTCTACCTATCCATTCGCTTGAGGGTAATAAGAGGAGGAATGCTCCTACTTATATCCTAACTTCAATGCCAACTCTTCCATCATACGATTCTGAAAGTGCAAGCCATGGTCAATGACAAGATCCTTCGGAATACCAAACTGAGTAATAATCTATTTGAATACGAAGTGTGTGGCTATCTCACCGTTGGATTTAACTGTAGGCATAGCCTCATCCCATTTTGTGAAGTATTCAACAGCCACTATGATGTGATGATGCCCCCTAGCTAAAGCTGGGTTGCAATCCATAAAATCAATCCCCCACTTAGTGAAGGGATTGACGGTGATGATGGGATATAATGGGGCAGGTCACGAACACATATTCCATGCAAACACCTAGCAAGGGTGGCACTTCTTGACCGCACCCACACAATCTTTAAATATCGACGGCCAGAAATAATCCGCTCTCAAGATTTTTTGGGCTGTAGAAAGCCCAGATAAATGACCACCACACGCCCCTCATGGCAATCATTCAGCACAAGCTTAGCCTCCTCATGAGGTAAACAATGACATAAAATGGAATCTACCCCACGGCGGTACAAGGTATTATCCACTATGAGGTAATTCTTCGATACGTAACATAATCGTTGTTGTTCATCCCATGTGAGGTGATTAGGGACCTTCAATGTTTGTAAATATATAATAATATCCCCATACCATGGGTCCAAAGTTGAGATGAAGAAGATGTGCTCATTGATAAATGTATCTTCACAAACCATTTCCTCCTCTTCGCTTGGGAAATATGATATAAGCTCCGCAAAAATTAACGACTTCTTTGATTTTGTCAAAACAAACTCAAGATCAAATTCTTGCAAGATGAAAATCCATTTATTATATTTTCCCGCAATCATCCTTTGAGTGAGGATGAATTGAAATGGATTGACATGGGCTACAACCAAGGTCTGGCGAAGGAGAATATAATGTCTCAACTATTGAACCGCATGTACGATAGCTAAGGTAAGATTCTCAACATGGGAATAATGGATCTCCACATCAAGGAGATTCTGGCTCAGATATTATATGACATTCTCTTGGAGCTCCTCATCCTCTTGAACCAAAACCATACCAATCATCTCCATGGACGTGGCCACATAAAGTAGAAAATCACGGCTATAGTCTTGGGGACTAATCATCGGAGCTGATGCTAAGGCTTGCTTAAGTGCATCAAAGGACTCTTGGGCTCACTCATCCCAAGAAAATTGTGGTGTCCTTCTTCAAAAGATGCATAAAGCCTCTAGTCATATTGGCAAAATTGACAACGAATCTCCGTAAGAAGTTTTCCATGCCTTGAAAACATTGAAGATGTCTAATTTTTTTCGAGGGAGACAACTAAAGTATTGCCTCTACCTTCAAAGGGTCAACTCTAATACCCTTCTTGGAGAAAATGAACCCTAATAAGCGACCAGACTTCACACAAAAGATGCACTTGTGAGGATTTAACCTGACCAAATAATGGCAGCACCTTTCGAATAATTATCTCAAATGATAGGAATGACACATTCTCATACAAGAATGAGCAGCAAGGTCATCCAAAAATACTTTGATAATCGATTTGAGATCATTGAAGATCAAGGTCATAGCCAGCTGAAAAGTGGCTCCAGCATTCTTAAGGCCAAAAGGCATATTCCGATATGCAAAGGTTCCCCAAGGACAAATAAATGCAGTCTTATGTTGGTCCTCAGGTTTAATTTGTATCTCATTGTATCTGGAAAAGCCATCCATAAAAGAAGATACCTCGCTACCCGCACACTCATCCAAGATTTGATCTATAAATGGTGTGGGGAAATTATCTTTAGGATATACGCGATTTAAGTCACAGAAATAAGTGCATATGCGGATCGTTCCCTACTTCTTATCTACTGGAACAGGCTTTGAAACCCACTCCGTCAAGTGAATGTGATAGATAAAACCATCTTTCAACAGTTTTTCTATCTCTACCTCAATCGCAGGTGCTTTCTTAGGATTCACCGCATGCAAGCATTGTCAAACAGGCTTAGCATTGGGATAAGTTTTAATCTCATGTTCAACAATGCAAGGGTCGATACCTGGCATTTCATCGTAATACCAAGAAAATATATAATGAAATTATTTAAACAACTTGGTGTATTCTTAAATCTCAGCATGGGAACATTCTTCCCCAATATAGACATTCTCAATCTTACCAGGATCGTGAGAGATATTGATAGGAATGGTAGGAGATATATTTGCCATGTTCCCATTAGCCAACAGACCAGGAGAGCTTAATGGAACAATGGGACTACCAATTCTCTCACTAAGAACCTCCCTAAAGTCCTCATGCTCCAGACGGTCAAGATCAGGAAGAAAATAAGATCTATGATGCAACTCTTCCCAAGGTGGCTCAACCCCTGACATGGCCTCACTAATCACTTCGTTTGAAGGAAAAACACTATCAAGGTAGTCATGCGCATGAGAAGAGTGAACTACCCAAGCAGGCATCACATATGGGTCCTCCTCCTCTGTCCACGAAGAGAAAGGACTAGGCTCTGCAACACACCCAAGATTAGCTTGATAAGCTACCATAGTTGCAGGCAATGGCACGTCTATCACGATGGGATCATTCGAAGGACTCGGTGTAGGAAGAATCCAAGGATCTTCCATACAGGTTGTGTGAAAAGACACCGATCTCACAAAAGTCGAAGCCTCACCAGAACTAGATCCTATCATAAGGACAAGTGCAGGACAACTAAAACTTCCCATAAGGGATGGATACATTCCCACACCCACACTCCCAGTTGCTAGCTGAGAGTGCTCAACAATCAGGATTGAAGCTCCCAAAGATGCCATAACCGACGGAGTCTTGAATGATGTTTGATCAATCGTAACTATATTCCCATTAAATGGAAAGCATACAACATGAAATAACAAAGAATCTATGGCTTTCATACTGTACATCCAATTCCTACCCAGCAAGAGATTGTATTCAATGGGCACATCAACCACCTCGACCTCTATCGCAATGGTCTTCCCTCCCAAACGGACCTTAAGGGAAGGAAGGATCCCGTGTGGCCTAAACGATCTCCCATCAAACACAGTCAACATGGTACCGGATTTACACAACTCAGGGGAACCTAAACCCTTCCAACATGATAAAGACATCATAGAAGCAACATCACCTTTGTCAATCAGAGTGCACTTGACGGTCATGTTAAGAAATTCTACATGAATCAAAAGAGACACATAGTAAGGCAAGTGAGGTTGAAGTCCTTCGGTTTCAAATTTAATCACGTAGGAAGAATTATCATCATTCAAACCAAGGGCAGAAATAAAATCCTTCCTTTGTGAAGGACAACTCTGAAGTACTTCTAGTGCAGACATCGCACAAGGAGTGTGGCCCAAATCCTTGACAACAGAATAGTTATGGGCAGCTCGGGCATTAGGATTGTGCCCTGAACGCTTAAAGATTCCCTTAGGAATGCGAGGTGCAACTTCAGTTTTATCCATAGGTTTTTCAATACGCAAAGGAGTCCCTGGTGGATCAGGTTCCTTTCCTGGGTCGGGTTGTGACGAACCATAGTCCTTTGCATGGGTCACAACCTTAGCAGCATGCACCATATTGATGCAATTATGACCACTACAAGCCTCCGGTTGATCTTGATCACCACTAGACTAATCATGGGTCCTCGAGTTCATATTTTGATTGTGAGGTAAAGGGTTGGTCAGAACATCTAGGCCCTGCACTAAGAGTCTCGAGGCTTCATCGATACAAGGGCACAAGTAAGTGAGGTGATCATCCTTACATAACTTGCAAGGAAATTTAACCTTACGTTTAGGTTTCTTGTCCCCCTAGCATTTCAAGCATTCTTGTCATTAGTATTAGCATTTTCATTCCTATTCCCAGCCTTACGATTGTTCTTACCTTTCTTTTTATTCCTTTCGGGTTGCTGGTTACCCTTCTGGTCCGATGATTGCACTGAAAGCACACTCGCCATTTGGGTGGGTTGAGATGAACCTGTGGCTTGTCCCAAAGTAGATTGGTTGATTGAAAATTGACTGACCTATTTCACAACCAAATCTGTAGGTTTAGCACTTGTACAACCAACAATGCCATCGGCATGTGGTCCAGGTTTAACTTTGGGGTCGAAACTAGAACGTGGAGCATTGGGAATGATCTCATATAACAAACCGGATTGAGCATAAATCAAGTCCAATTCCTGTGCCCTAAAGATGGCCTGTTACTCATTCTGAACTTTGGATTTAGAGACATCCTTCACTATATAAGGAAATAATGATTTAAGGAACCACTCAAGGAGAAGCTCCAACGGTATGAAGGATTTAATAAATCTCTTCTGTCTACGCCACTCTTGGATATGGTCTGAGATATGCATGGCTTTATCCTGCCGAAATGTCGACAAGAGTTTCGTACCAATGTCGTAACACACTGGTATCTAGAAGTTGTTGAGAAAAGTCATCGCTAGGTCATCGAACAAAGCGAATGCCCCCTTAGGTAACTCTATATACCATTTCGTGGCAGGCCTTGTAAGGGTGCATTGAAACAGCCTTAAATGGATCAAATCTTGGTGTAAGTAATTTGAAGAGCACTATAGGTGAAAGGTAGGAACATGTTCACTCAGATCCTCTTTTGGTTTGCCCTCAAATTTGGGTATGTCTGAGGGAATATTATTAGGGACAGCCATCCAAGCCGGTTCATGAGATACATGATCATTCATCAATATCGACAAGTCAGGAAGATTTAGCATTGTGAGGAAAGGGATCCTAGGATGAGCAAGTTGATGGACCGCTCCCTGATAATTTTGGTTCACATAGGTTTGATTACCATAACCACCATGGCCTTGGCCATAGTTCCCTCCTCTCGTTTGACCTGTATAGGGTGACATGGAAGCACCATAATGTGGTGTACCTTGACTATGTGGGGCTACAAAGCCATAATTTGGAGAGTAAGTGGTTTTTTGATACCCATACCCATAAGGTGAATAAACCTGTCCATACTGTATCCCATAATAAGTTCCATAATTCATCCCATGAAATGTCCCATGAGACACTCCGTAAGTAGGAATATATGCTTCGAAAGTAGGAATATACACTCTGGAAGTAGGAATATACGCTCCATAAGTAGTAATATGACCTCTAGAAGTATGAACATGACCTCCTGAAACAATGAGTGGTACTTGAACCTGAGACACAACTGGTCGAGTAGCAGCAGTATGGACATGACTCGTAGCAACATTCCGGCTCGAAGGACCACATGAATGAGGTGGAGGAACAACATTCAAAGAACAAGGAACCGAGGATGAAGGGATCTGTGAAACTATGTATGCGGTGTTCCCTATAGTCACTCGTCTTGGATCTGGTATCCTAATAGGATCACCAACCCTAGGTCTAGGAGGAATATCTGATATAGCTTCCACCACTGGGATGGAATGTGCGATGTGACTCGTGCTCCCAAACCTCTCTGCATGGTAAGGAATAGGAGTGCCCCCAGGCGTAGTGTTAGGCTCAAACTCTGAATCGACATGAAATTCCAAATCATGTGTGGGGATACCAAACATACCATAACTACCATAACTAGTGCTCGCGGGCTCATAATAAGTCTCATCTTCCGGCATGCCATATCGGCGATACATCAATGGGGGATCAACACTAGAGTAAGTAGGTCTATCATGGAAAGTACCTATCTTAGAAATTACAGGACCGAACTCAGTCATATTAGGTGAAGGATCATAGGTAGGAGTAAAATCCCTGTCATCCACTCAAATTGTAGAGGGTGGTTTAGGAATACCTTCTTCATGGTCTCCCATTGTGTGTGAATCAATGTGTGAAGTAGTCTGCCTAGACTGTCTGTTTCTCTCTCCCAAAGGAGGAGGAGATGTAGAAGGTGGAAGTCATGCTAACCGACAAGAACGTTGAGGAGCCACACTTGAATCCATAATGAATCAAAAAAATGTAAAATACTCTCTAACTATGCAAACCCTAGGCAAGCTAACATGCACAGAGCATACACTAATAAAATCTAAAGCCAAACACAAGCAATCAAGGGTAGGATAAGTAAGATCCTGAATGAAGTAGGTATGTCTCACCTAGGAGAGGCTTGAGACTCCCATACACAACAAGCAGAGGTATGTAACCAATTATTGTGGCCCTCAGCTTCAATGCATAAAGCGACTGTGCTATCAGACCCCAACCTGGTCGGGACACCCACAAAATAACCCCTGTAGAGTACCCCCTTGCTATCCTAGGTAAGGTAACTAAGGTGATCTCAATATAATCAATGTTTAAGCAGATAGTCGCAGGTGGGATTGACCGTATGGGCAGGGTAGCAAAGCCCGAAACTCTCGAAAGAGCCCCCAGATACGAATACAATCCTAGAAATATCTTTGGTACTACTTAGTTATGACTAGGGGTCATCCCAATCAATAACCACTCACACTGCCTCGTGCTTAACTCCTTTTTGAGAGGAGGATCCTGAAAAACACTAATTATACCAAGGAATTTCACACTCTCACCTGAACAGACACATACATGTTGTTGTTTAGTGGTCTTGGAGAAATTACTCACAATGAACTATTCCAAGACCCTAAAACCTAATCTTGTTGGTGTACCCTATAAAAGAAAAAGGTGTAATCCATTTTAATTAAGCATTGATTTTATTTGGGATTATTACTCAAAAAAGGTAGATGGTCGTGCAACCAATGTTGTTATGACACAACATGAAGTAAAATGCACACCTAACAATCAATGCAAATGCATTGTGTCCAATGAAAAATAGGGTATCCTACTACGTGAAATTCAAAATTTTTCTTCAAATGATAAGTGCAATCGTACCTATACAAAATCCTGAATAATACTTCAAATAAAATCTAGTGCAAGTACCATGCAAAATGCAAAAACGCAATGCATAATGATGCAAATAGCAAATATTTTTGGATTTTTTGAAATAACAATGAGATACTAAAGAAAAAGAATGATTCTACTACCCCCAGAATCGGCAAGCACAATCACAGCACTCACACAATGTACCAAGGTAAAAGAAATCTAATGCACTAATCCCAAAACAAAAAATCGAAAATGCAATGACAAGAACAATGTTTAAAAGAAAAAAATTACCCTAAAAAAAAGGTCTCTAGTCAGAAACAGAGGTGTATACAGACTATAGCAGTGTCAAAGGAGACTTAGCAATCATCAAAATCCACCCAGCAATAATCATTCTTCCTCTAGAAGCCAAAACTAAGGGCATATGCGACTGTTCGCAGTAAACCTGCATATGTATGCAAAATAGCAGTCAAAACTACGTATATATGCGACTGTGAGTTAAAAACTCACATACAGGAAGAAAAGTGCATAAAAATAAAGGTAAATAGACAAGTTGAGACAAACTTCACACCAATTAGACACTACCGAGAAAACATTTCCCCAAACCCGACACAGAAACAGAGAAAAAAGAGCAATTCAAAGTCATTGAATGCCGATGGAAAACCCCCAAAGGACAACTACTAGGAACTCCGCAGCAGAGTTGCCAATTCTATTAAGGGGAAAAGTTCCTATGGCTTGGGGTACCACAATAGACAACTTGACTCCAGAAATCAATCCTTTCCCAATATGTAAGAGAAATTAAATATCTAACACTAAAGGATCAAAACTCGTACCTTATTCTAGATGGTTGAAGTAGATCATCGTTGAGCTTTCCAACTCCAACTTGTATTGATATATTACTTCCTCAACAATCAATACACAAGGCAAGCATTCTATATATATTGGTGTTAGATATACTCTAGCATATATAATCAACAACATATAAGCATTTGAAATCATCCATGGATAAAATATTCATTCAAACATACATTATTGGACAGGAAAAGATATTTCTATTAATATAAAATCAAATATTACAATGGATACAACCTCTGTCGGCATGTCTGCGAATCAGAGAAACTGAATCCCCCACTTGTTCCTCCACCACCTCAATCCTCCATCTCTCGATAGCAAGCTCACAAGCAAAAGGAAGCTTGGGAAGAACACCAAAGTGCTCCAAGGGACAAAGGGATGCAGACTCAAGCACAAGTTCTGGCAATAATGGACTATAGTTTCTTTGCTCTCAATTCTCTTATGCCTTCAATGTATCCAAAGGGTTCCTTATATAGCTTTTCAATGGGGTAATGAAAGGTCGAATCCGAGCGATCTCAAGGCGTATGGAAGGCCAGGAGACAAGTGAGTTGGATCCATGTCAAGGAAAACTCCAAAAGGATTTGGATTTTTGTACACATCCCGATGTACGTGGGTTTAGAGGTCAAACCTACGTATATACATGGTAAAGGGTTTAAAAGTCACGTATAGCAATTTTCACATGTTTTTAGGGATGGTCCAAGAAACATCAAAGGACAAAAAATGGTCAAAGGGGTCTAGGGTCTAAGGAGTCTGCATAGGGACAGGGGAAGGGCATACAAGTGTAATTCACCTGGTGTGGTAAAATCAGCTATAACAATGGAGTGCATGGTTCAGTGGGAGTGTCTCTAGTAAGAAATAAATGGTCCAAAAGATCCAAAAACACCCAAATACCATGCATGGGTGCCTGTGGTCAAACCAGTTCCCTATTTTAAGGAGTGGGAGTGCCCCAAGGACTTAAATTTCATTAATGAGGGAATATGGGTCTCCTAAATGATCAATTGTGGGATCTAGGGTGCATTAATGAGTCCAAAACCCCCACATACCTTTCTAGACCAACATAACCAAGGTTTGGACCATATGACATAAATAAAAGACAAATGAAAATGTGTCCTAGGTGTATGCAACCATGTTAGTAGGTGGTATGATTATCTAACATCCCCCATTAATCCTAACTTATGGTAACCACATATAAAAAATTGAGGCCTTGGCAGCTAAGGCTCAAGTCACCTCTTACAAAATCTTATTTGTCCATGTAAAAATGAGGAAAGAGGAAAAACCTCATGTGGAAAGTCCTCCTTCAAGAATACACATGGAACAGAGATGATGAAAACGTCTTCAACAGGTCTTCTTCTTCACTTGACTGAGCTGAATGGAAAACTTCTTGGTGATATACTTGGTGAAGATGTTGTGGAATCCAGGCACATTCCAAGATCATGCATCAATGTGTTGTAGACAAAGAACATGTGGAGATGCCCCTTGAAGGTCATCATTTGACGTTGGAGGAGCATCTTAAGAATTTTTTTTGCTGCAACCATACTCTGATCTAGAAGCATAATCAATAATTGAAATAATATCTCTGGAAACTCCTTCCCAAAGAGCATCAAAAGACTCAACAAAATCAGCTTCTTGTTTAGCGGCCATATCATAAATTAAACCATGAATATTCTTCCCAATTTGATGAAGCACTTTCATAAATCTGTAACAAATATCACGAGGCTCTGAAATATTAGAATAGAAGTCATATAGAGAATAAAATATCAGAGGGATAGTGTCTTCATGAGTGAATGGGGCCATAGTGGTAAAAGAGTTTTTAACTAGATCACACTGACAATTGAGCAAACTTGGATGGTCTGGGCACTTGAAATTTGAACCATAGGTGGTGAGAAAAAGTCCATACATGTGGAACAATAGTTCCATGAAGCCCAATGACATGGATTTCCAACCAATGAATGATATGCAAGACATAAAAAAAGCATACACAAGTGACATCGTATTGGAAACAATGCAGTTGTGAGATTTGTAACTAAAGAACTTGGGGTTATAGGGTATTTTGAGGATGAAATGGTTGGGGAAATGAGTTTAAGTATGTCATAAAATTTATATCAGTCTGCATATCACCTTCAAAATCAGAATAGGAAGGATCTGAATGGAATGGAAAAGAGCTTTTAGAAGACAAGCCAACTAGTAGTGAAAAATGACTAGTATTTGGAGGAAGCTTTGGTGAACTGTTTGGGGTTTATTCTAAGGAAGGGATGGAGGTTTCATAATATGATATATCAGAATTTAAATCAGAAAAAAACTATCAGAAACATAGACATGAGAAAGAGGCTTGACCCTAGCACCCAAAGCATACAGTCCCTTACCACCTTCTTATTCCAAAGAGTGCTTGCCTTCTTCTCTTCTTGTAAAACGTAGAACATCAATATTATTTTCTTCAAGCAACTTGGTCATGATGTCCAAATTATTTATAAAACACGATTTTTTACGATGAGAAACTCTGAAATAAACACATTTGGTTTTCTCTCTCTTTTTCTTCATCCTCTTTGCTTTTGAATCCTCATCAGTAGAACTTGAGCTTTCTACATCTGAATACTTCTTCTCCTCCAATCTTTGCTGCTTCAAATCCTTGGCTTTATTATTTCCTTTGGCTTGATTTAGAAAACCTGCAGCAAGGGATTCATCCTTTATGGAATTGATGGTACCCATTTGAACCAATTTGTCTTATTCTTGAGTCAAAGACTCCATGAAGTCTTCCAATCAAGGTATTCTCCAATTTTGAATTGTCATCTTGCCTGAATGGAATGCCGATACAAACATAGAATAATCTGGCCCTAGGTTTGAATGGATGGACAATATCAGCTTCTCTTCTTTCTTCTTGATTCCATACTATTTCAACTGATGTACCAAGGATTTGAAATTTATGAAGAAATCTCATATCGTCTCAAAATGTGTTGGGCTCAATGTGATCAACTCATTTTCGAGTTGGTGTCCTCTCATCTCATTAATATTCCCAAATAGTGACTCGAGATTGAGCCAGACTTCATTGGGTGTGATAATACTGTCTACATGGAAGAGAAGGTCCCTCAAAATACTGATACAAAGCATCCCAAATGCTTCATCCAACCTATTGAAGTACTTGTATTTTTCCATAGTAGAGTTGGGCTCAGTCTCATCCCCCATTGTTACTCTGTAGAGGCTTTTCAGCATCGTATGGATCACCATTTTGGCCTTCCATTCAAAATAATTTAATGGGGTGATAAATACATGATTCTGATCCATTTCATCTTGCGTAGTGAGTGACAAAGGCACTAGAACTACCTGCAATGCAAACACGAATTTTTCTAGAGGCTGCCCTAGATTGCAACTCAAACTCTCTGAATTTGACTTGCAACTCTAAATAGCTCTCATAACATGTGAAAATATTATTCAAAAAAATATCTAGGAGTTAAGGTAATCCTCACAACTCAATAATTTCACAAACTATACATAAAAACAGTGAAAATAGAAAAATTAACACATATGAATAGTGCCAATTACAGAACTTTATATTGTTTTCCAACTTGTAAATATGTATGGTACATGTTTATAATACAATGGGATAAAATTTTTATACTTAGGAGGAAAATTGGTTGCATACATGTGGTAGGCTTAGATTGGACCTCAAACCCCCCCTAGGTTGACCAATGAGCTCCAAAACCACCTCAAACAGTCATGAATGGCCATGCGAACGTGGGTAGAGCATGCCAAGTGACAAATAAGGGTATCATAGGTGTTCTAAAGTGCATGGGTGAGTGGGAGTGGCTCTAGGAAGCAATAAAGGGTCCAAAAGAGAAATAAACACCCAAATACCATGCATGGGGGCCTTTGGTCAAACCATTTCCTTGTTTTAAGGAGTGGGAACATCCCAAGGATTGAAATTCCATAAATGAGGGTGCATGAGTCTTTCTGCATGATCCAATGTGGGTGCTTGGATGCATTAATGAGTCTGAAACCCCAAAATACCTTGCTATACCAATATAACTAAGGTTTGGACCATATGTCATAAGTACAAGACAAATGAAAATGTGTCCTAGGTGTATGTGACCATGGTACTAGGTGGTATTATGCTATAACAATAACATTGCTTAAGGGACATACAAAATGTTTATTAAATGTCTCCTAAGCGACATTGTTTCTATCTACCACATGTTTATAAAGTGGCGTTCACTTTATGTGTGGAAATAGTAAACGAGCATTTCTTAAGAGAAATTTAATAGACATTAATGAATATTAAAACATCTCATAAGGGACATACTTTTGACCTTTTTTAACAGTTAAAAATGTCAAACAAGGTCCTTTAATGGATGGTCATTAGATGTTTAAAAACCTTATTAGCCATACATACATCAATCATCATTCATTGGACATGTGAACATTGCTTAATGGTTGTTCATTAGTCATTACATATTAATTGTCATCTCTTAAGATAGATACATTTAGCACATCTGATAAGTGACAAGGTTTCCATCTAATCATCATAGGCTGAAATCTCCACCTTTATTTCCATTTTTATAGAGGAACCAAAATTTGACAATCAAACTATTTTAACACCATTAAGTTGCATTTGAAAAATCAATAACAAAAGCTTCCAAAATTTCTAGCCCTGGTTTATTATCATTAGGCTGATGAGAATTGAAAATATGCCACTTTTTTGAAATTTTATCCTCATAACTTATGAAGTTTAAATGAGTGGTGGATAACAAGTTATATTTTATGTTACTAATGATGAATATGAGAGTAGTAGAGGGTGTGGATACTGAATAATGGGATTTTGAGTACAAAGATAGGTCTTGATATATGTTGTGCAAGGAGCTCTTTCGTCCACTTGCACATCTAGTCCACACACTTTGGTGTTCTAGTGGACCTCTCGACTACCTAGAAATGTTCCAAATAGGGAGGGAATTCCAATTGGGACAATTTTCCAATATTTCAAATAAAAAAAGTGGAGATAATTTAATCCCTTTACCCAAGTCATTCATGTCTTCTTCAGTAAATTATTTCTTTGAGCAAACAAAGTCCTAGTTTTTTAATCAAAGTTTATGGATAAACAAGTTACACCTAAAGAAAAGTAAAATAACCATTGAAATTCATGACAAACCAACTATTTATCTTTTCTTATTTGTTTCTATACTCCAACAAAATCATTTTTCATTGTTAAAATATTAAGGTTATGTTTAAAAGTAACCTAGCCTTATTTGAGAGAAGAAAACCCAATTATTTTTCTAAATCAAAATAATTGAGATGAGCCAAAAGTACTACAATATATAAACTAATGTTCAAATATCATTGGTATCAAAAAAAAAAAATTGTACTATTATTATTGAAGACTTGAAGGATGTAAAATATCTTGTCCTTCCGAAAGGCCATGATACTGGATCCATATGTCATGTTGTCCAAGTGGACAACAGAGAACTATGAGAACATGTGCTCATCATGGTATGGGACCGGCTATAAACCACACACCAAAAGAGTGGCCTCCATACACCTTTGTGGAATGGCATTGTGAGGTAGGGAAACAAATTATCTAGGATTATACCACGTCAATTGGGTAATTTGACACACCTTACATCTCTATCGATTTCTTGTCAAAACATTTCGGGTTCTATTCCTTTTAAAATATTTTGGCTTCCCCTCTCTCCATTAAATATTTATTCTCTCAAAGAAGGCATACCTAAAGGTATTGCTAATTTGACCAAGTTGACCAAGTTAAGTCTTTCGAGAAGTGGAGTTTTGAATGACATTGCCGTTGCCAATTTAAAATTTTAATTAATGTAGATATATCTAGAAACAAACTTATTAGGGTACCTAAACCCATTTTCAATTTGACCAAGTTGGCCTATCTAAATCTCTCTCAAAAGAAATTCACTAGCATATCTATATCCCTTTCCAATTTGAGACAAATATATCAACTAAATCTTAATGGCAATAGGCTTAGTGATAGCATCCCTAAAGCAATTACCGATTATAAAAAGCTTAAAAGTCTTGATCTCTCTAGAAACAATTTGATAGGAACCTTTCCTAAAGTGATTACCCATTTAAAAAAGATTGAAAACCTTTACCTCTCAAGCAACAATCAGATATGGACAATTCCTAGTGGTATAGGAAAGCTTCATTCACTACAACATTTCATTTTAGATTCAAACAAGCTTTCTGGGAGTATTCCTGATAGTATTAATAGTTTGGTTTTAATTTCCTTCTTCTATATATCAAAAAACAATTTGGAGGGACCAATTCCTAATGGAATTGGCAATTGTAGTTCTATGCAATATTTCTCTACTCATTCCAATAACTTTTCTGGGACACTTCCTGCATCTTTCACCCACTTGAACTAGCTTATGATACTAGATTTAAGAAAGAATAGACTGATGGGAAAGATTCCTTGATACTTTTTTTTTTCATGAGTTGAGAGTTTTAAGCATTGGTTATAATAATCTGGATGGTCATATTTCTCAACACATCAAAAATCTCACCAAGTTGTATGTTTTGGATTTATCCAACAACAAATACAGTGGAAGAATACCAACGCATCTTGAAAGATTCTTTGGCTTCACAAATGTGTCAAATGATGAAGACTTATATGGGAAGTGGAGATTAACATGAAAGGAAGGGAGTATGATATACCATATTTGAATCCTGCAAACACTATATTTGATGTGTATTGCAATAATCTGACAGGAAAAATACCCACAAGCATAGGTAGCATGAGTCACTTGCGGTTGCTGAATTTATCTCAAAATAAATTGGAAGGTCAAATTCTCACATCTCTTAGTGGGATATCTACTTTGGAGCAATTGGACTTGGAAAAAAATAATTTAAGTGGACCGATTCCTAAAGAGCTCTCTAAAATACATGAGTTAGACATTCTAGATGTTTCATCAAACAATCTTTGGGGGAAAATCCCATCAAAAACATAATTTTCCACTTTTAGTGTATCTTCATTTCAAAAAAATAGGTGTTTATGGGGTTGTCCTTTAGAATCATGAAATGTAAATGAAATACAAGTGATAAAAGGTGATAATGTTATTAAGAGTAGTAAGGTAAGAGTGAAATGGATAGGTCATATGGATGAAAAGATGTCATTGATAGCAGTGTGGATGGTAACAATGATTGGATTTGAGCGAGTGGTTATTATCTTTATGTTATGGGAGAGAACTAAACATTGGGTGGTTCCCCCAAACATACCACAACCCTTTGTTGGGTATATCGATTCCCTACATAGTTAGTTTGTTAGGATCAAATGTTCTCACCCATTGTATCAAAATATAAGATGTATGTTGAAATAAAAATGTGTATCATCTTCTAAATTATATTTACATAATAAAAAGAAAAACAAATTAATATTATCATTACATAATTACCTATTGATAATGTATATAAACATGTTTAATAATATATCATGGTTTGCAATTTATATTACATTTATGAATTGGTGTTCACACTTATCATTGTAAATTTATCGATGTTGTTTTGTATATACAATATTTTACATAAACATAAATGTTATTAAACTCCTCATTAGCAATATTTATAGTTATTTTTTCCTTTTTGAATGCAAAAAAATCCAATCTAATTATGTAATGATATTATTATTTTTTTCCTTTATGTAATGAAAAAAAATCCATTCTATTTTTTTGCTCATTCCATTGGAATTTAACATCTTCAACCATTTTTCCATTGGAGGTGTAACCCTTGTCACAATTTTTCCATTGGAGTTGTAACAATTTTTTTGGTTAAGATGCTCCATATTGAATGCTATATTGAATTCAACTATAAACAATTAACCTGCTTGAGTATATAGCCAAGATGTTATGTATCTTTATTTGTTAACACTCTGATGTAGTTTTTTTTTTTAAATTCCTACTGCATAAGGCTAGTTGATTTTCTATTACATAATGATAATTGACATCTTTAGCCTAAATGAATGATGAATTTTTGGATTGGGAGTTTAATTGGCAATCAGAGTTCATTTGAAGCTACATTTAAATCCCTCATTGCTGGCATCTCTTCTTGTACTATACTTGCTCCAAAAGAATAAAAGGAAGAGTATACCTTAATATGTTGTGAAATTTGATGAAACATTCATTTTTTGTAAACAAAAATATTTTCATATCATTAAAAAAATGGAAAAGAGTTATTTCAACTCTGAATGTTGTGAGGATATCTTGTTATTTCGCAAGATCTAAAGAAATTGAAAAGAGTTCGGGATATCTTATGATTTCACAAGATCTTATGTAAAGAAATTGTGAAATATAATTAGTTTGAGACATGTTAATCACTTACACTTATTTTGAAGTTAAAGATAATAATTATTTAATTAAATCAATATTAATAAGTAACTTTTATAAAGACAACATAAAAGTTCTAATCTTATTGGACAACTTTTTTTTTCATATGCCAAATATGCACGGTAAACCCATCAATACTTCCCCACATTAGTGGATGGTAGAGGTGATAAACCGTCGGCCATCCTCACAGAAGGCCTAACCCCAAAGGACTCAAGGCTCGAACATGTGACCTCTCCCCAATCCGAGAGAGTGTGCACATGTCTTACCAATTGAGCTAACCCTTGAGGCTAATCTTATTGGACAACTTTCCACAATACAATATTCACCCTCAAACTTGTATTCTCAATGAAATAATCAATTAATGTTGTTAAGACTCACAACCCAACGGCTGAAAAAGGCTGATGACACCCATAAAGAGTGTCAAACACAGATCACTGATGGGAGGGCACAACCAGAAAACCACATTGACTCTCATGTTCACAACAATTATCGTCGAGAATGTGCTCTTAGATTTCTTCTTTGTTTTGTGTTTTATCATATTTTTGTTTTCTTTTTTTACAAATAATGTATGGTTCTAGTGCTATGAATAATTCTTAGGGGTATAGTATTTCATGGTGATTTGTTATCACAACCTTAGCCAATGCGGTAGTTAAATTTCTATTTATAATGCGAAATTTCTTGGTTGATATATACTAAATGACACAATTAATATGAATAAGTTTTTATTTATGTATATGTTGATATATATATGGCAAAATTAAAAAATTGTTCAAATTTTTTATCAATTTGTTTGATTTATATTAGATTTAAATATTCATGCAGAACTGTTGAAGCTAACAAATCTAATGAATAGGAGTGGGACCCACCCTTCTAATTTTCCTTCACCTCTATGATTCTCCCCATAATTACACTATCTTGAAAATGCAAGGAACAATGGAGTCTTTCCTTTAGACTCTGTCATTCCTAATAACACCGCAAATTTCATGTTATTGCAGTCACATAGAGAAATAATGGGATTGCCTTTTGCGGCTAGAATGGATTGTGATTTATATTTGATTTTTTATTGCGTTTAAAATCTGTTCCAGCTTTCTATTGTAGTTATTGCAAGGGTCATGCTTAATATGTTTATTCCAATGGGCTAATTAGTTTTTTTTTCTGTGCATTGGAATTTATTGAATATTGATTTTAGTTTTTGGAAAATAATTATAATGGAGGTTCAAGGAATCTAATCCCACGTTTTAGTTATTTAAGTTCCTGCAAAACTACAATTCCATAATGCGTCAGTTGTAGCACACAAAATAGGAGATACCCTTGGCGTTGATGCATACATTAGCTAGCATGAAAGGCGATCCAACAAAATTAGTTAAAACAACCCGTCAAGAGCAAAAGATGAAAAATAGTTTCATGTATAATTCCTTTCATTGTGAATATCACATGTCCAAGCTATGCAAAATAAACTATGCATTTTGTTGTAATTTCTCAAAAAATGGTAAATCCAACATGCACAATATTCTCTAACATTTGTTTGCAGATCATGTCAAAAACTATTTGTGCCAAATATTTTTAATAAAAATATATTATGGGTAGGTGCAAGCTAATGCTGGTCACTTACGACACGTTCGTTCCAATGGAATTCTAGAAAAACAAAAATTTGAACGTCAAAAAGCAATATTAGAGGTACCTACACAACTTTTTGGAATATGGTGTAAGAATATGAAACGTGGACAATCGGATTACCTTCCAGAATATATAACTTTTATTTATGGAAACTAAGCATAAATCCCAAAAACGAGGTTCTTCTATGGTTGGTATGTTATATTTTTTTTTTTAAATAATGAATATGTTTGTGTTGGTCCACTCGTTTGGTATGCAAATGGTGGAATTTTGTGAAAAAAATTATATAGAGTTGTAGATAACAGGTGTGTAGTGCAGCGATATTTTTTCATGTTATATTTTTTATTTTTCAAATTAAGAAAGTTAGTGACGCCCTAAAATGACAAGGTCGAGCGTTGGTCCACCACATCTTGGTCTTAACATAGTCAATGAATGATATTATTTTTTTTTGGGATGTAGGTCTTTGTGTCTTCTTGTGTGGGTTCTTTTCCGTTTTTTAAATCGATGAGGAAATCAGAAGTTATAGCCGAAGCAAATAGCCTACCTTTTGTGTTAGATTGACGTTAGTCCATTTAAAATTAAATAAAAAAATAGAAAAAGATAATAGATTTAAATAAAAATTACATATTCAGAATCTACAGACAGAGCTACACAAGTGTGTTAATTTTTATTAATAGTGGACAAGCATGGCATATGGAAAATCATGCATGAAATAGCAGAAGTGGTACGAAACAAGTTTTTATGTCATAAGACAGTCCAAACCACTTGGTTGGGAAACCCAAACCTAAAACCAAAGCATCCAAGTCATCCACCATGTTGGTTGGAAAAAAGGTGCCGCCAAAATTCTAAATTTAAATCATTTGTGCACGTAGTTTAAAACATAACACACATGCACTAGAAGCGTGATCGTGCTCTTTAAGTGCGCACGCACTAAAAGCACATTCACGCTACCTTGTGCGTGTGCGTTAGAGAAGTGTGTGTGCATTTGCTAACACTTTGTTTTGATTTTATTTTCAAGCATTTGCAATGGAATGATGATGATGAGGAGGAGGAGGATGACAATGATGATGAAATGAGGATGATGACTATGATGATGAGGAGGAGGAGGATGAAAATGATGATGATGAGGATGATGACTATGATGATGATGAGGAGGAGGAGGATGACTATGATGATGATGAGGATGATGATGACAATGAGGATGATGAGGATGATGACTATGATGATGAAAGGATGAGGATGACGACGATGACGACGACGACGATGATGATGATGATGTTGATGACGACGATGATGAGGAGGAGGAGGAGTATAATGACTATGATGATGAACAATGATGGTGATGATGATGAAGATGATGATTGCGATAACTATTACTATGATGACAGTGATTATGATGATGATGATGAGGATGATGATGTTGATGACGAAGATGAGGATGAGGATGAGGATGATGATGACTATGAAGATGACTATGAAGATGAACAATGATGGCGATGATGATGGTGATAATGAACAATGATGATGATGAAGATGCTGACAATGATGAGGAACAATGATGATGATGATGATAAGGATTATTTCAATGACGATGATGAGGATGATGACTATCATGATGAGGATTAGGATGAGGATGATGATGACGATGACAACGATGATGAACAATGATGGTGATGATAATGATGAGGATGAGGATGAGGACGAGGATGATGATGATGACGAGGATGATGAGGAACAATCATAATGATGATGATAAGTTTAGTTGAAAATTTGCTTTGATTTTATTTCCAAGCATTTGCAATGGAATGATGATGATGAACAATGATGAGGAGGAGGAGGAGGAGGATGGCAATGATGATGATGAGGATGATGACTATGATGATGATGATGATGATGATGATGATGATGATGATGGTGAAAAATGATGGTGATGATGAGGATGATGATGATGAGGATGAGGATGAGGATGATGACGATGATGAACAATGTTGGTGATGATGATGATGATGAGGATGATGACAATGATGATGAGGAGGATGATGACTATGATGATAAAGAAGATTAGGATGATGACGATGATGAGGATGATGATGTTGATGACGATGATGATGATGATCAGGAGGATTATATTGACTATGATGATGAACAATGATGGTGATGATGACGACGAGGATGAGGATAATGATCACGATGACAGTGATTATGATGATGATGATGATGATTGCGATGATGAGGATGAACAATGATGGCGATGATGATGGTCATGATGAACAATGATGATGATGACGATGCTGACGATGATGAGGAACAATGATGATGATGATGATGATGATGATGATTGTGATGATGTAGATAAGGACGATTTCAATGACGATGACGAGGATGATGATGACAATGATGATGAACAATGATGGTGATGATGATGATGATTATGAGGATGAGGATGAGGATGATGATGATGACGACGACGATGAGGAACAATGATGCTGATGATGATAGGTTTAGTTGAAACTTTTATTTGATTTTATTTCCAAGCATTTGGAATGGAATGATGATGATGAACAATGATGATAATGAGGAGGAGGATGATGACAATGAGGATGATGAGGAGGATGAGGAGGAGGATGAGGAGGATGATGACAATGATGATGATGAGGATGATGACTATGATGATGAGGAGGAGGATGATGATGATGAGGATGATGAGGATGATGATGATGGTGAACAATGATGATGATGATGACGATGACGATGATGATGATGATGATGAGGATGAGGATGATGATAATGACGATTACGAATAACGTTGGTGATGATAATGATGATGAGGATGATGACAATTATGAGGAGGATGATGGTGATGATGATGATGAAGAGGATGAGTATGATGACGATGATAAGGATGATGATGTTGATGATGAGGAGGTTTATAATGACTATGATGATGAACAATGATGGTGATGATGATCATGATCATTATGACTATTACTATGATGACAGTGATTATGATGATGATGATGATGATTGTGATGATGAGGATGCGGATGTTGATGACAAAGATGATGATGATGACTATGAAGATGACTATGAGGATGAATAATGATGGCAATGATGATGGTGATGATGATGACGATGCTGACGATGATGAGGAACAATGATGATGATGATGATGATGATTGTGATGATGATGATGATTGTGAAGATGATGATAAGGATGATGAGGAGGATGATGAGGAGGATGATGACAATGATGATGATGAGGATGATGACAATGATGATGATAAGGATGATGATGATGATGATGATGATGACGACAATGATGGTGAACAATGATGGTGATGATGATGACAAGGATGAGGATGAGGATGATGATGAGGAGGAGGAGGATGAGGATGATGATGAGGATGAAGATGAACAATGTTGGTGATGATGATGATGATGAGGAGGAGGAGGATGAGAATGTTGACTATGATGATGAATAGGATGAGGATGATGATCATGATGATCATGATGATGATGATTACGATGATGAGGATGATGATGTTCATGAGGAGGATTATAATGACTATGATGATTAACAATGATGGTGATGATGATGAGGATGATGTTCACAATGACTATTACTATGATGACAGTGATTATGATGATGATGATGATGATGATGATGATTGTGATGATGAGGATGATGATGTTGATGAAGAAGATGATGAGGAGGAGGAGGATGAAGATGACTATGAGGATGAACAATGATGGCGATGATGATGGTGATGACGAACAATGATAATGATGACGATGTTGACGATGATGAGGAATAATGATGATGATGATGATGATGATGATAAGGATGATGAGGATGATGACTATGATGATGATGATGAGGATGAAGATGATGATGACAATGAAAATGATGATGAACAATCATAGTGATGACGATGAGGACGAGGATGATGATGATGACAATGATGAGGAGGAGGAGGATGATGACAATGATGATGATGAGGATGATGACTATGATGATGAGGATGATGATGATGATGATGATGATGATGATAATGATGGTGAACAATGATGTTGATGATGACGATGATGAACAATGTTGGTGATGATGATGATGAGGAGGAGGATATTGGTGATATGGGAAACTCACGTAACATAGCAAGAAAAACTAAAAGGAATATGCCCATTGAAAAGGAAAATGAGATAAGAGAAAAGGCCAGGTTGGCAATGGAGAGAGTGAGACATGGTCCAGACATTTCCACTGATACTGTGTCCAATCCTAACAGAGTTGAAGACATAACAACCTCTACTTTAGAACCACGGGTAAAGCGGTTGCGTCCAACAGACCCAACTCAAGTTCCAACATCAACACGGTCGCCAACCAACAATCCATCAATGAGCCATGTTGAAACTCTTGAAGACAAAGGTGTATTGAGAGACACCAAGTATGAAGCGTTGGACCTAGGAGCATTGATTAATTTGCAATCTCTTCTAGAATACCACAACCATGTCGAGCACACTCCCAATATGGACCGACATGTGAATGATTCACGACAACAGAGAAGCCCTAGGATCCATAGCTTGTGTCTGCCTTCCCTACCTCGACTATCTACTGCAAGAAAAAGGACTCCTAGACATAGCCATGTGGATGAAAGTTGTCTATCAAGCTTGAAGGAAGTTGCCCAAACACACTATTGATTGGCAATGTAACAAATTAATGAAGGAATATTTTGAATCCAAAGGCGATGTAGGTAAATGTCAATTATTACTTTGTTTGTTAAAGTGAAATTGTTTAGTTGTTGTTAGGAGAATTTTGGGCATAAAGATGGTTAGAAGTTCAGATGCTAGCAATCATATTGTTAGAAATCTCCAATCTTTTTTAATGCGATTGGAAAGACGTCCCGTACTAAATATATTTGTACGACTCGTCATGTGTTATCATAGTCAATTGTAAGCAAGTCCACACAGCAACGTTGCCTCCTTTCACACACTTCTTAGATACTTAAATTAAATAGAAAAACTATTCAGAAGTACTCTATTATAAGAGAAAATCTGCAGACTCCAGGTGGAAAAGATTGTTGGGCTTTTGTTGGCAGGTTGCCTCGTCAAGATATGAATCTAATTGATGCTATCAAGGAATTAGTACAAACGTTCTGGCATGATCATACCATACCTTCATCTAATCAAAGAGATGTGCTAAAGCTGAGAAAAGGTTCTGCTGAACGTGAACCCCACATCAAACACTTCCTTGACACAACATAGACTAAACTCTATGAGAGATTCAAGAATGAGCACACAGAATTGAACCTGGGCCAAAGGTCCTTTAAGAAATGTAAACCATGGTACGTTCATATATGCATTGATTGAAACACATGTTGTTGTAGATACCATGTAGAATATGGATATTTTTATGACACGTATAAACATATATTTTGTGATTTGCATACTAACCTTGAGCAAGGCTACAATGAATCTGTAATACCACCGAATTCATCGAGAGATTTTATCATCAGCATCATGTGTCCAAGGCATGAAGGACACAAATACTATGGAAAATCATGTCTATATGGGAATTTTTCTAGGTGCAATGGGTTTTCTCTTTTTAATTGTTGCATTCATGGAAGTTATGATCATCAATTTGGCAATATGAGCATGGAGATGCAGAGCTTCAAGTACATAACCTATCAATTAGATAGTGTGAAGGAAAGTAAAAGGATTGCATTGGTGAAGTCACAGGTGCAAATGATTATTGTATGTTTTTCCTCTTACATGTTCAGTTTCTACATATACATTCTTTAAAGGTAACATTCTAATATAACCCTATTTTTCATGGAAACAGGTACGGGTATGTGATTTTTTTATGGAGTTCTACAAGAAAACAAAGTAGTATGTTCAACATGTGCATGTAGTGTGATGGCGAGATGAGCAATATAGAAAATGTAGGGATAGCTTTCCCATTGGGGCCATATTGTCAATTGTGGATTTTGTAGAAAACTACACCCTTCAGCCACAAAATAAAATTCAGAGTCAATACTACTATTTCGACCAAGTCAGCATCATGGTACATATTACGTATAGGCATGGCCCTAAAAGCAGCATTAACAACGGGATAATACAGAAGGAGACAAAATTTTACATAAGTGATGACAGATGCCATGATCTTCATTATGTGCAACATTGTTTTCAAATTTTCTATGATCAGCTAAAGGAGGGAGATATACAGATGGCTTAGCATTGGATATGGTCAGATGGTTGTGCAGGCCAGTTCAAAAATTCCCGAGTCTTCCAATGGATGAGTATGTTTCATAAGACTTATAATGTGCCTCATATATGGAACTACTTTGAGACTGAGCATGGAAAAGGTGAGCATGACGGGGCTGGTGCATGCATCAAGACAACACTACGAAGGGAGGAGATGAGGTTTACTAGAAACCCCCATATCAAAGATGCATAATCCATAGTTCAATGGTGCTCAACAACAATGTCAGACCGAACTTCAGTGGTAGGAAGGCTAGTCAAGAATTTTTGGCATGTGGTTGACATAGATCGATCACGTTCCTATAGTTGCAGCACAATACAAGAAACACGTGGATTTCATTTGGTTCAAAGCTTAAACAACCTCCTATTTGAAATATGGACGCAGAAACTTTCTTGCTTTTGTAGCCCTTGTAGCAGTGGTGAATGGGATGAATGAGAATACATGGATTGGGTTGATGATTTGGATCATTTGTCACTTGCAATAGACCCACGTGTAGTCGATGAAACAACCCACTTAGAGGAGGGTCAATCATTTGACAGACTACGACCATATTTTAGATCTTGTACAACCAGGACACATATATGCAGTTGTAGCCCCGAAAGATAATGGACGGGGCACATATTATTGGTTGGAACAATGTATTCAAGGTAATCAAATCCTGATCGAATCATTGATTGATGATGAAGAAAATGAATTTCCTATTGGCTCTATGGTGGTTGAGGTGAATATCTTACACTAGATGGGAAATCAAGAAGAACAAGTGGGCATGTATTCATGGATTACAGACCAGGTTTTGTGGTCTATCACTTCACAAACTTAATTGTTGGCATGAACATCCATCTACAGACAATTTCAATGAAGAACTCAACCAAGGTACGTTACTTCTTGCATCATTCAGAGCACAAGAGATTGATGGAGGCAATTAGCAATAGATAGGATCCAGCTAGCTATATTGAATGAGATTGGGTAATTGCACTTACACTCCACCTGGATGCGAGTTCCATGAGTGATTGAAATTGACAGCTACTATTAAAGGACAAGACGATCATGATAACTTACTCTGCTTTCTATGTGAACTCTACAAAATCCTTTCCCTTTCCATCTATATCGATGTCATGTCTGAATATATACCATGTATAAATACTTATCACCAAGTATGATTTGTTTTATGCACTGTCTTGGTAATAAGTATTTAGACATGCTACATATTTAGACATGACATTGATATAGATGGAAAGGGAAAGGATTCTACAGAGTTCACATAGAAAGAAGAGTAAGTTATAATGATCCTCTTGTCTTTTAATACTAAGCTGTCAATTTCAACCACTCATGGTCATCTTGTCTTTTAATAGATTTTGACGTGTTAGCTTGCACAAGCACATGATTCTCTACATTTGACTATGCAATAATACAAACGCTATGCAAGAATACAAATTAGCCACTAAAGCTATGCAAGAATACAAATTTTCATCATTTGCATTCTCAATTCCTTCTGTTCTTTTTAATTAGAGATTGAATTATTTGAATGTAACTTTCAAGTGAAAATGTTTGATGCATGTATCTTCAATAGACACCCTCCACTAGTTTAATATTTCACCCATATTTCTCTTACCTTTGCTATAGGAGTTTAACAATCATGTCCTTCATAGGTTTTCTAACTCCACAATTTATATTGTTCTCTACATGTTATCCCATGTAAACCACTATCTTTGCAACTTTCTCTCCAATTTGTGTTGCATCGGGCTACTATTCAAAAAATAATTGCTCTAATATTGTGAAATGGTATTTGACTTGTGGATTATGATTTCATCTCTAAATTTTAATTGCTATTCTAGTAAGTTTTATCCTTCTTCTATTTGACTCAATAATTATAATTTAATGAGAAAGTAGAAGGTATAACACAGAGCAAGGTCAAAGAGTAGTTCATGTTTAAGAGATACAGTTTCTATAACATTGCTTCTATCCTTTTTTGGAGAAATATAGTTCATGCCCAATATTTGTTGTGTTGGACCCAAATCCTTCATTGAAAATTGACTTACAAGCCCTTCTTCAACCTTTTAATAATGCTCTTACCATGCCCAATAGTTAGCATGTCATCCTGGACCAAGAGTGACCAAGTGTCCCTGAACAACATTTTCATGTGACTTGCAGCTTGACATAACTCGGCAACCGGAGGTCCAATCGATGAGTTGGTGACTCTGTTGGTCCCCTAGAATGACATTAAATCTAGAGGGACCTCTCCACCATTTTTTCATGGCCCAGTGACTCCATGCTGCATCGGTTTCGTAAACTAGGGTTTTGCTCAGTTTCCTTCAATGCAACTCTCGCATTGGTGGGTCAACTCTAAAAAAACCTCCTCCGTTCTAGTCTTGGTGGTGTTCCCATGTTGGCATTGGCCATACACACCTTTCAAAACCAACAGCATGCAATCTTGCTGCTTCGTTTGGTTTTTCTATCTCGGACTGAGAGTGACGAAATGTCCCTAAACGACATTTTCATGCGACATGTAGTTCAACATAACTCGGCAACCGAAGCTCGGATCAATGATCCGTTGACTCCGTTGGTCTCCTGGCATGCCATTACCTCTAGGGGGCCCTCTCCACCACGTTTTTATGGCCTGATGACTCCACTGTGCATCGGTTTTGTAAACTAGGGTTTTGCTCAGTTTCCTTCAATGTAACTCTCGCACTGGTGGGTCAAATATGAAAAAACCTCCTTTTTGCCAGTCTTGTTGGTGTTCCCATGTCAGCATTAGCCATACACACTTGTCGGAGTCAATCGCATGCAATCTTGCTGCTCTGTTTGGTTTTTCACTCCCGGACCAAGAGTGACCAAGTGTCCCTAAATGACATTTTCATGCAACTTGCAACTTGACATAACTCGGCAATTAGAGGTTGGATCGATGATCCATTGACTCCGTTGGTATCCTGGCATGTCATTACCTCTAGCAGCCCCTCTCCAGCGTGTTTGCATGGCCCAATGACTCCACTGTGCATCAGTTTCGTAAACTAGGGTTTTTCTTAGTAGATTTATTGATGTTGTAATTTGTTGTAATAAGATGTTCTAGATATGTTATATTCTTGGAAAGAGTGCCCTAAAAAGATGTATCTTCATGGTGTTAACATACGCTTGGACTAGGTTTTATTTTGTTGGGTTTCCTTGTGATATTAGGATGAAGATAAGTGAAATATTGGACCATAGTTACCACCTTCACACACATGTTGAGGAGAACAAATAAGCATAGTAACCACCTTGGCACACATATTGAGGATAAGCATTGCAGCATTATAACCACCTCTGACGCATATCTCGAGGAGCACTGGGAACAAGAATATGTGGTACACAACTAGAGGAGGAATGCATTACATGATGAAACTTGGATATTCATAAGGACACTAAGGTTTATATATGTAAGTAAACCTTGGAGAAGGAGATATAATACTAGAGGAATTGATGGTTGTCTTGCATAATCTATAGCTCTTGTTTTAAAGGCAAAGGAGGTAGAATTAGGGTTCCAACCGTGTAGAAGATACAAAGAAAAGATCTAATGTCTTTGGTGATATTGCAGTCTTGTTCTTGTGTGAGACATGGAGGTTAGGGAAATACCATCGAAAACTTAACTTGATAAGTCTCGAGCTTCTTTTGATTCCTTGATTAGAAGAATATATTTTTAAGTTTACTTGATTTTCCATGGAGATCTTGGTGCTTGTGTTGAAGCAATAGACAAAAAACTAGGGTTTGAGGAATCATCCTAGCATAGACATGTTGACATCGAAACTGGTGCTAGACTTGTCCAAAATGCCATGTTCTTCTATGATGAAAGATGATTAGGGTTTATAAACCCTAACGAGGAAAACAATTATAGTGTGGATACCTTAATGCATGCTAGGGTTTCATGAACTACAATCTCGTTGAGACTTGCATACTAGGGTTTCATGAACTACAATTGCATGCTATAACTAGGGTTGAGAAGTTATGATATGAAACACATATACATGTACAAATTGAAAACCAACTAGGGTTTTGTGAACTACAATTGCATGCTATAACTATTGTTGAGAAGTTATGATATAGACTAGGGTTTTGTGACCTCTTTAAAAGCTATGAGATGGAAGTAGAAACACGTGTACATGTACAAATCCAAAACCAACTAGGATTTCATGAAGTACAAATTGCATGCTATAACTAGGGTTGAGAAGTTATAAGATGGAAATATGGATTTATGAGCTCTGTGACAAGTTATGAGATGGAAAAGAGAAACACACCTACGGTTTCATGAACTACCATTGCACGTTAGGGTTTCATGAACTACAATCTCGTTGATACTTTCATATTAGGGTTTCATGAACTACAATTGCATGTTTTAACTAGGTTTGAGAAGTTATGAGATGGAAATATGGATTTATGAGCTCTTTACAAGCTATGAGATGGAAAAGAGAAACACACCTATGGTTTCATGAACTACCATTGCATGCTAGGGTTTCATGAACTACAATCTCATTGAGACATTCATACTAGGGTTTCATGAACTACAATTGCATACTAGGGTTTCATGAACTACAATTGCATGCTATAGTTTCCTGAACTACAAATTGCATGCTATAACTAGGGTTGAAAATTTATGAGATGGAAGTAGGGTTTTATGACCTCTTTACAAGTTATGAGATGGAAAATAGAAACACACCTATGGTGTCATGAACTACCATTGTATGCTAAGGTTTCATGAACTACAATCTCATTGAGACTTTCATACTAGGGTTTCATGAACTACAATTGCATGCTATAGTTTCATGATCTACAATTGCACACTATAACTAGGGATGAAAAGTTATGAGATGGAAGTAGGGTTTTATGACCTCTTTACAAATGATGAGATGGAAAAGAGAAACACACCTATGGTTTCATGAACTACCATTGCATGCTAGGGTTTCATGAACTACAATCTCGTGGAGACTTTCATACTGGGTTTTCATGAACTACAGTTGCATACTAGGGTTTCATGAATCACAATTGCATGCTATAGTTTCATGATCTACAATTGCATGCCATAACTAGGGTTGAGAATTTATGAGATGGAAGTAGGGTTTTATGACCTCTTTACAAGTTATGTGATGGAACTAAAATGGTATGGTATGTTGTATGTTAGTATGGTATGGTATGGCATGTTAGTAGATGGTATGAAATTAGTATCATGGGGTATTGTAGGGTATGTACTATGATGTTAGTATTGTAGGGTATGGTATGGTATGCTAGTATGGTATCGTATGTTAGAATGGTATGATGTTAGTATGTTATGGTATGTCATGTTATGGTATGTTATATTAGTTGGTAGGGTTTCGTGAACTCTTTACAAGTTATTAGATGGAAGTAGTAACACATGTACATGTACACATCCTAAATCAACTAGGGTTTCATGAACTACAATTGCATGCTATAACTTGGGTTGAAAATGGCCCTCCCCCTCATGTTTTCATGGCCCAATGTGTCTAGATATCACTAAGAAAGCACATGTTGTGGCATTATATTACTGATGTACTAGAATATAAGCCAACAACCTGCATAATAAAACTAGGGTTCACATATTGAGACATGGAACTACAAACTAGGGTTTTATGAACTCTTTAGGTTTGAAGATCAAATTAGACTGGTTAGTATCATTTAAGTAGAAACCAAATGGCCATATAGCCCTAGGCTACACTTACAAATTAAAAACCAACTAGGGTTTCATGAACTACAAATTGCATATTATAACTAGGGTTCACAAGTTATGAGATGGAACTAGGGTTTTATGACCTCTTTATATATCATTAGATTGGTTAGTATCATTTAAGTAAACACCAAAAGGCCCTATACCTAGGCTATGCACATACATGAAATAATTTTATTGGGATTAATATGAACTACTTACTATTTCATATGTTCACAAATGCAAATAAAAATGTGTGCAAATGCTAGGAACAATACTCAAATTATCAAATTGTTACAATTGAATTAAACCCTAGGTTATGAATTAAATTTCTTTGTTATCCTAAACCCTAGCTAACACTATTGTAATTGATGAATAGTTACATGCTAGACTTGCCTGAAATGCTAACCCCGACTAGACTTGCCTAAAATGCCATGTGCTTCTATGATGAAAGATGATTAGGGTTTATAAACCCTAATGAGGAAAACAATTATAGTGTGGAGATTTGAATTTTAGCTTATATTAGCTTTATGATTGGGTAAATTATAGCATTGGTTATGCATGCTAATTTGAGATAATTTTGGGTTGAATTTGTTAAGTAAGCTTTAATGGTTTTTATTTTTTTAGATATCCTAAGTTCGGACCTTTGGATAGGTCATCATGCACTTGTGTAGGCCATCAATATGATGACTAAGGAAAATACTTTGAAATAAAAGGAACTTGCTTGCCAAAATGACCCTTCAAACCATGATTGTACACCCAAAGAGAACATGTCTCTACCAAAGGAAGGATCAATAGGGATGACAAGATAGGAAGTGAGTGGGTATGATAGGAAGGCAAGCAAGTGACCTTAGGCTATGATAGGTGGGTAAGAAGGCTATTAGGGCTGCCCTAAATAGGATAGTACCTGTCAAGGTTTCCTCATTGATTATAAATCCAAGGTTATGCATGCTAAGCTTTAAACTTTAGTTAGGGATAGGGTTTACTCATGGATTCTAAACCCTAGGTTATGCATGCTAACCCTTAAATCATTAAAATTGCAACAAGTACAATAGCTCATTAAAATTCCAAGTGCTCAATATATTGTTATAGAAGACACATATTCATGAACTTGTTTCATTTTTTATTTGTCAAGGAAGAAAAATTTTTGTGGGATGTTTTAATTTAAATTATGCATGTGGTTGAAGCATGTTAGTGGTGTTGATGGGACATTATCATCATATCATACAAAGTCAACCTCTCTTGCAACCGGCATAAAAGTATTTCTAGCCAAGCATTTAGCATTATGACAATACTATATTTCACTTTTTAGCTAACCAAGACAAAGGTACAATCTTTTTAAGTAAACATCAGTGATAAACAATTTTAGAAGTGACAAGTTTCCAAGCAAATGGGACTGTTAAACCAAATCAAATTTCTAGTCAAGTAAAATTTCTTATGACAGTCCAATATGTAATTTCCAGTCAAGTAAAATGTCTTATGATAGTCCAAGATGTAATTTCTAGTCAAGTAGGAATGATAAGAAGTATATTCACTTGGCTTTTGATGACACAATGATTTGCAAGAAATTCAAGGACTTTTCTAGTATTTTGCCAAGTTATGGATGTTTATATACCACTGTCAAATTTGTTTAAGTATGGTTGGGAATGCTTGTTTATATACAGTCCCTTTAGGGTGTCTTTGTGCCACTTTAAATTGGGTTATGGACAAATTTGAGGTGAGGCGTTAGTGAGTGGGTAATATAGGAAGGAAAGGAAGTGACCTTAGGATATGATAGCTGGGTAAGAAGGCTATTAGGGCTGCCTAAATAGGATGATACAGTGAATATGTTAGGGAAGATTAGGATGAGTTAGTGGTTTTCTAGGGCTGTCCAAAATGGATATTACAGTCAAATATATAGGGAGAGTCGTGGGGGTCTAAGTGGTGTGGAAATGAAAGGAATAAGAATTGCTTTAGAGAGAGGGAAAGGTAGGAGTCTAGGGAAAGTGTTTTAGCAAGGGTTAGGATAGAATAGAATGGTTTAGGTGTGTCTTATGGCTGCCTAATAGGTAGTATTACAGTCTAGTTTGATAGACAGTCCTAGGGTTAGTCAAGGATAGAAAATGGAGTAGAAGGCCAAAGGTTAGAATTACTATGTAAATATTGAAGCCAAACAAGTTCTTTCTATTACAATTTGGAAAATGAATAAGACTGTATTTTTATGCATTTATGTATTTTTTTGTTAACTAACCTACAGTGTTAAAATTTTTATGCACTTTATTATGAAATTATGGACTTTATTGCTTCGTAAACAATAAGTATTGCAAGCGCGTCAATTGTAAACTACTACTGTAAAGAAGTACAAAATGATATATTAATATACAAAAATATCCAATCATATACAAAATACGACAACTTGTGCCGTATACAAAATATGGTAACTCATGCCCTATACAAAATATGGCAACTTGTGCCAAAATGCCACATCATGACTAGTGTACCCAGGAGGCTCTCTCAATCCTCCTACCCACCCTCAGAGCTCCTAGGTCCAACTCCAAAATAAATCTTCCTCTTCTTTGAGCTAGAGGAAGCTCGGTTCTTCTAACTGCTTCAACCACCTCCCCTTGGGCTCTGAAATGACAACAATCAAATGTCAAATCCTATAGGAAATTATACAAGTATAAAAAACAATTTAAATATCAAAATTACATTTTCAAATTTTAAATAGCTCACTTGAGACGAGACCATAAGTGGTGTGTGGGCTACCCTCCTGTGTGATCCAAGTCTCTCAGCAATGCCACCCTGCAACATTTAAACAATAAGATAACTCATACAATTTACTGCTATGTTAATTTTCATTAATATTGAATGAGATTTTCATAAACCAATCAATCTCACCGTGAACACAATAGGCTGGTCTTGGGGGCTAGCAGGTGGAGCAATCGATTGCTCCTCAGGGGTGGCAGGTGGAGCAGTGGGCTATACAACCTGCTCTGATGCTAGGGTGGATGGCATAGTGGAGGATTTAGCCACATCGATGTTGGGTGCAACACTAGGGGGAATGGTAGGAGAGGGTGTGGACTGGAGTGGGCGAAGTGGTGATGTACGGTGATAAACGCCAACTAGATGTAGAATGGAACAGGCCACCCTGGAAGAGGAAACAAGGGTGGTGGGGGAATATGGAGGAGGGGGATGAGGTCTGGGATGGGATGGAGGGATGGGTGAATATATATGGATGGTGTAATGTGGTCGGAGGGGGGAGGGTGGAAACATGGGAAAATATAAGGGAGGGGGTGGATGAGTGGGGCGAGGGCGGGGGAACTAGATGGAAGTGTGGTCATGGGTGGGGGGAAAGGGATGGATGGAACAAGGTGGGGAGGGATGTAGGGAAAGGGACATGTATGCCAAGGGCTACACCTGGCATATATGGCGGGAAAAAGGCAGTCGGTGGAGAGATAGTGACATCGACGTGCCTATGTGGTGGGACCTACATACATATTCATGGCATCATGTATTAGTACATAAAAAATATAACTATATGAATCTAAGCCATCAAAAATGAAATTAAATTTGTACTTTATTACAAGATACCTGCTCTCTAAGTATTGTGGTGTATATGGAACAGTGTGCTATTGTTGGATTCCTTGTTCAGTGCAAAAAGTAGTGAACTTGTTGTTAACATATTCTCCTCCATTGTCAGATCTTAACTTAATAATTTGATGACCAGATTGTTTTTCAACAAGGGCCTTGTAGGCCAAGAACATGTTAAATACTTCACTCTTAAGTGTTAGGAAGTAAACCCAAGTGCGTCTGGAGTAGTCATCAATCAAGGTTAAGAAATATTTGAGACCAGAAAAGGAAGCAGATGGAAGAGGGACACACAAGTCACTATGCACAAGCTCCAATGGAACCGAGGCATGCCTAGAGGCATGTTTGTCGAGACTGTCCCGATGATGTTTTTTGAGTACACAACTGGAACAAACACCATCCTTGCAAGATACCAGCAGAAGACCAGTCACCATATTGTCCTTACATAGTTGTTGCAATGAGTGATCATTTAAGTGACCAAATCGCTCATGCCAAAGTTTGCTCAAGTTATCAGTATAAGCAACAAAAACTGAAGGAAAAGGATATTTGTACAACCTGGTAATATCATCAATAGTTCCAGTAGAAAGAATATTTTGAGGGTTTTTAAAATCCTTGATTACAACTTGGTGAGGTGTAAACGTCATAGTTTTACCTTCACCTGAATGAGTAATTTGATAGACTGATAAAAAATTGTAGGAAATTCTTGGAACACATAGTACATCACTGAAATGACCATTTTCTACTGGAATTGTTCCAGATCCTACAACACTTAGAGATCTATCATCACCAACAAATATTTGTTTGGTGTTACATTCATGCATAGTAGAAAATATGGATTTATCCTTAGCCATATGATAAGATGCTCTAGAATCAATGAGCCATTCAATTGAAGTAGAAGAAGAAGATGCAGTATAAGAGTAACCAAAAGCACAAAGTGCATGTCCATGAGAGGTAGATTCTGAAGATGAATATAGGTTGATGTGGTGCTTTTTCATTGCTGCTTCCAAGGCTGCCATCTTCTTAAAACACTTAGATTCATCATGATTATCTTTCCCACAAAAATTGCAATGACGCTCAGTTTTCTTTCCTTTTTGCTTGGATCCTTTGTCATTTTTTAAAGAAGGAGCTGACTGAGAGGGTTTGGGACCCTTGTTGTTTGGCTTATTATTGCAAAAATTATGTTTCTTGGGAGACTTAGACTTTTCTTTCTATTGGGACAATAAGTCTTTCCCAGATGTATCTACATTGTTAATTATTCCAAGATGAATGAGCTTATCTTGCTCTCTAATTAAGGAATCACAAAAGGATTCAAGGCTAGGCTCTTGATAGCTAGTTGTAGTCAAGGATTCTTTCATGGAGTAGAATGTAGATATAAAAACAGAATATGCAGGTCCAAGTTTTGAAAGAATATGATAAATACATTGTTTGTCTTCTTTCTTAATCTTGCATTCTGCACATAATAGTCTAAGAGTTTTATACTTAGATAAATAGTCTTGAATGCATGAAAAATCATTTGGATTCAAGGAAAGCAACTCATTCTCAAGTTGATGACCCCGAATTTCATTGTGTTTACCAAACACAGATTCCAACTTTTCCCAAGCGAGATTAGGTTCATCAATTCCAGATATGTGGAATCGCAAATCAGTAGATATTGACATCCTAATCAATCCATGAGATTTATCACATCTATTTTTCCATTTAATTTTCTTATCATCATCAATGGGTTTTGTTTCTTTCCCTGAGGTTATCCTGAAAAGTCCCCTACTTCGCAGAACATCCTCCATACGATATTTCCATGAGAAATAGTTAGAACTTATAAGTATAATATCATAATGGGTGGCCATACTATAAAATAATGGCTGAAAGAACAAAAACTAACTGTCTGGATGCAAGGAGCTTGAAAAAATATGCGGTTTTGAAAAAAATGGCACTTAAAACTGATTCTGGATGATGAAGTTATGCTTGATCAAAGTAAATGTTGAAGATGTCCCCAATAGTGACGTGGCAGATATTAACTTGACCAACTAAAAAAAGAATCCCCCTCTTCCCAAGATCAACCTTTGACAATCACTTTTACAATAAAGTTTCTTTGAAGTGAATCACTTTTGTAGAATAAGTGATGTTCACTTTTACAATAATGTGACTTTTAAATAGTGTGACAATAAATTAAAAGACTTAAGTGACTCACTTTTATTTTATTTTATTTATTTGAGATGCACTTTTACCATAAACTAACTTGAAAATAGAAATTGCATGCACTAAAAAATACCTTAATAAGACTTGAACTCAAGACCTATTAAGTAATAAAGCAACTTTGGACCAAGTGAGCTAAGTTTAAAAGGTACATAAAATAATGGAAAGAGGAAGGGGGATTTTTTTTTTAACTCTTCTCTCTCATTCTCTGTTCTTGCTTTCTTTTCCGGCAAATCACAAAAAAAATGAACAAAAACGAAAAAAAAAAATTCCACACAATGGGGTTAGATCTTGGTTAGCTTACCCGGAAAGTCTACGTTCTCAAGTTTTCTCATCGTTTCTGATTTTTCATGATCACACAAGGTGCACGACAAAGAGCATACATAGCCGAGAAGACAAGAAAAAAAACTTTCCATTACTGTTTCTGATTCACCGTGATCGCGTAAGGTGCATGGGAAAGAGCATATGTAGTCAAGGAAGGAAACAACTCGAGACTAAAATAGAAAATATTTAATAACAAACTGATAAAATATGAGAGATTTAAAAAAAAACAAATCTGTCACTGTAACATTATACCTTCATATTTGCTGAAATGGGTGTTTCTGGAGCAAACAGAAATGGTTTTTGGTGAAATGAAGATTGTTTCCAAATGGAAATGGCACTTCAGATACAATGGAACAGCTCCTATGGGCCACAAATGTACAGAAAATCTAGAACCAGAAACCCTTTCAAAGTTTCAGCAACATCGGTTCCAGATCTTGATCAAAACCGAAAGCGGCTCTTCATAAAAGCTCTGATACCATGTTTGGGTACACGAGGTACTCCCAAAAGACCAAACACCTTGAGCAACTGCTTCACACAAATAGATCACAGATTAACACATCGATATTTGTCACATGGTTAAACCCCACGAGAGGAAAACAGTCCACAGCCCCAGCCAAATACCTACTTAGAGCAATTTATTATGCAAAAGAAAGAAAGTTACATGAGCTTCTCATAATCGATCAACTAGCCAAGAGCCCTCTATGCTCTTTAAATAGAGATCATATACCAATCAGGTGTTAAGCAACGGATCAATGGTAGGTACGGTCTAAGAGAAGTTGAACCGTCGGATCACTCTATGTCTAGAACATATTGTGACTCTCGGATTAGAATATTTATAAATTCATACTAATTCATACTAAAGAAACAAACTTTTACCTAACGGATATATTACACAACTTGATCTTAACTAACTCCTAAGTGTCTAAATATCCTAACAAATCCCTGGTGGTGATGGCTGCTCACTCAATCCTACGAACACCTGTTCATTTGCACAAAAATATTTAGATTCAATTAGTAAATATTAACTAAATATGGGCCGACAATTTAAATAAATATGCGACGATTGACATCCAATTACTACTAACATTAAATTTAATTATTGAAAGGAAACTACTTGTGTGTATGGTGCCGCGATGTCCTATGCAGCTGCCATGGCTTCATCTAGGTTGAAAGAACCAACGTCCTCCCACCCATGTGTTGGAGACTCAGCATTGAATAGATGTACTTTAAAAAAAATCAAGTCATCAACATCTGATTCTAAGTTAAATTTATTAGAAATTATGACATTAAATAAAACAATGACTAACCTAGTGTTGGTAGCTCTCTGTGCCATGCTCCTGCGTGGGAACCTGGCATGGATGCCCACAATGAGAACAACGATCTGGCATTGGTCTCATCAAGCTAGATGGATCCACCTGGCTAACACTTGTATTTTCTCTCCCTTGCCCACCACCAGTAGACTATGAAGAAGTGTGTCTCTTGGGGGGGTCCTGCTCGCTTTCTGAGGACATAGCCACAAATGTGGTATGCTTGAGAAGGTTTCATGTGGCACATATGATAGACTCATGGATCTCATCTATCCCTCTACCTAACCCAAGGGGTTGAGGAGGCGGGTTTGGATCTCGCCTAGGTGCAGCAGGTCCTCTGAGTGGGTTCCGGTGGGTGTGAGGTCGATCTTGGGCTGAGCCAAAACCGACACCTTGAAACTCAGTGATGTCAAAGTAGTTCACATGGAACCCTATCACAAACTCATCCCATAGTTTCCTGAGAAAATACCGTGGGACCTCGACATGGTTGCATGGAGGCTTGTCGAATACCATGAACCATATCTTCCTCCAGTTTTCTCTCCATGGATGGTAATTACACTAGTCCATGCAAACTCACCTCTTTCTCACATCTGGAGGTTGTCATGTTCTAGGATATGTAAATTTTCTCCACAGTTGGGATTTTGTGATATTCATCTTTTTTATATCCTCTTTGGATATACCAATACTATAATGCTCTCTCATTCGAGCCCTATATTCGCTCAAACTGGTTATATCACTATGGGAAATGTTGATAGATTCTATAATGTTTTGTATTGATGTGGCAAGGGAAACCTGAGAGGGTTCCCTCGTGTTCTTCAATTCATCACTCAAAATTCTTAATTGGTTTAAATCCCTATGTAAGTCATCTTTGGGGTTTTCTTCTTCGTTTAATTTGGGGTTTTATTTATTTAATTCAGGGTTTGGGTCCTCTGTTTGGTTTGTTTCATTCATTTCTTTGGATGGTTCATTGGTATTGGTCATTGTGGTTAGGTAATTTGTACCTGCAGTATCAAATTTTGACCATTTCAATTGATTTTTAATTTCTTTTTAATTTTTTATTTTATTTTAAAAACAATAAAAACAATGAAATAAACAAAAAAAATTTCATTCCTACTCTATTTACCTTACTCCAGTGTCATTTTAGGTGATTTGCATAAGTTGGTTGGGCTCCTTGGGGTTCATTGGCTCCTCCTTGCGTGCTCACGGGTTGCAAAAAACAATACGCACTGTTTTTTTTAAATACACAAGGACGCGCACGCGTCCTTGTTTTCTATTGCACTCAACATGAGTGCACGTCCAAATGCGCCTACACATCCACAGGCGCGTGCATTCTCTTATTGCCCACATTGGCAATCTAGCATGGAGGTTCGTGAGTCCGAAGCAGAAGCGCGTGCATGCATCTACGCAGTGCATGCTCGTTGTTGATTTAGCCTGCTTATGTGCTCCCATTGCATCATAATTGGGTAGCGGCTTCTTGCGAACGCCCTTATATAAAATAACTAATATGTAAGAATCAAAATCAAATTTTCATAATAAATGATATTATAATTGATTTATATATAAAAATACATTATTTTCTCTATTTAATATATTATAATTGATTTATATATATATATATATATAAACATTGAATCAAATTATAAAAAATATTATATATATATATATAAAGAAATATTATAAAATTATAAATAAAATATAAACTTGCATTATATTAAATATACTACAGTATAAGAATAATTAAAAATAATTAAATAAGGTTTTGAATATATATATATGTGTGTGGGGGGGGGGGATGATGATAAATATTAGTAAAACAAATAAGAGGAAGTTACTTTATATAATTATTTTAGAGTTAATTTTCAACACTAGTTTAACTTGAATTATAATATTGAAAAAATAATTGATTGAGGGTGGAAAGTTTAATTTGATGTTGAAAACAATTTTAAATCATATTTTATATTTTGGGAGTCAATTTTCTTCACAAATGTAACTCAAACTATAACATTGAGAATATAATTAATTGGGAGTGGAAAGCCCATTTTGATGTTGAAAACAATTTTAAATTAATGCCATTTATATATTGAATTCAACCTTCATCAGAAGCTTAACTCAAACTATAACATTAAGAAAATAATTATTTGAGGGTGGAAATCCAATTTTGATGTTATGGTATATGGATGAGAAGTTTGGGGATGCCACCTCTCTAGAGTCTAGATATTCATGGAGAAGGGTTAAACAACCCATAAGTGTTTTATAATCTTTCAATTAAAATCATTACATCCTTATCTTCAAAGAAGTTAGTCTTTACTCTATTGGAATTATACTTATGATTATGTACCTTTGTACAAGAATGATATAGCTAACATGGAAGATTAAATTTTTTGAAATTGCTTCAAACTTCATTCAAAGTCACTTGCAACTGGTTGTCAAAGGAGGAGGTCACTTGGTAGAATATTGATATAATTAAAAAAACTATTACATTTGAATTTAAGGAAAAAATGTGATACCACACATTATGAAAATTCATATACCATAAAGGAGTTCCTAACTATAATCTAAAATATCAATTTTATTTTTTATTATAAAAATTGTAAAAAGAAAATCAATATTACTAAAATAATAATGAATTCTTACAAACTCTATAATGAAACAAGGTGGTGGATAACTCCTAAAATATTGAGGGATGAAATAATCTGTCTTCGTTATGATACTAAGAAGGTGAAGGAACAAAAACACTTTTTTTTCTGAAAATTTCTTGCATGTGCTTACATTAAACCTCAACTTCAAAATATTTGAATCAATATTAGCCTTCTTAATTTTTAACCCATTAAAATTATAAAGATTTAAGAGAACTTTCTGAAATTTATTGAAATGAAAATATAATTTTAAACCAAAATAAGAAATTCATTATTGTTTTTTTCTTATAATTCAATAAAACAAAGTTGATTTTTATAAAAGTTAACAATAATTTCAATAGAAATTAAAATTAAAATTTATAAATATTAATTTAGAGTAAAAGTTAAGGTTTTCTTAACACATAGTAGTCAAAAGAATGTAAATGGATTTAGAACACAATTGACCCTATGGATTCCTAATGTAGAGGTATATAATGGTCTCTCAAACATAAAAGGTATAAAGTACTTTGGAGAGATAATGGAAGATACCACTGAGAAATTATGTTAGTTGTTTTTTAATTAATTGTGTTATTTTATTTTTATATTATTATTTTTTTTAAATGGGTTGAGAAGAATTATTTTAATAAGTTTAATATGTATTGGAAGAATTATTTT
Organism: Pseudotsuga menziesii; assembly: GCA_001517045.1. NCBI lineage: Eukaryota > Viridiplantae > Streptophyta > Pinopsida > Pinales > Pinaceae > Pseudotsuga > Pseudotsuga menziesii. The sequence continues at coordinate 259,081 of LPNX010116780.1, forward strand.
TAATCATTTTTTAATACAAAATTGTGTGTATATTCAAAGGATTTTAAAATTTGAATAAAAAGGATTTGAATGTTTTTAGATGTCAATGTTAACATTTAAAATAGAGATTTGAAAACCTCATGCAACCATGAAAATTATTTTTTCATTGGATGTTTTTCTTCAATTTCTCTTCTATGTTTTATAGATTTGGAACCTATATCAACATTCTCAAATGAAGTGTGAGAGTTGATATTGCAATATAAATTTGAAGTATTATATACATATGCACCACATGTGCACAATTTACTTTTTAGGGGAGTGCACTATATAGTAAATGAAATTTGAAATATTAAATCTAGATATACATCACATATGCACCATTTAGTGGCCAGAGGAGTGTTAGGATTATAATCTTCCCTTGTCCAAATTCGTCAATTTAGAATAACTTAGGATTCATTTATTCATTCTTGAGTCACCAATACCATTGGGTCCACTTGGCCTAATGGGGCCACATGCACCAGTCACTAGAGTGTGGGAACCACTGATTGAGGATAACTACCACTGACTGCATTTGCATGCATCATTTTAGGCACCTCTTAGACCAATCCCAACAATTTAGGATCCACTAGGAGTTTCGACACCAACATCCTTCATTTGTTGACAGTTGGTGACTAGTCAAGCCTGGTTATGAGTCAGTTACATTCAGTTAGATGTCCTCTAGTTCAGTTAGCACCAGTATTTGCATGGATGCGTGTGGGAAGGCACCCTTTCTCACCTACCACATCAGTTAGACTAGTTTAACTGATTATAACTGATTAAGAGACTGAATTAGACAATTGGAGATAGCTAGTTAAGATTTGATAGTGATCTAGACACTTCCAGTTATCCATGCAGTTGAATTGAGTTAATCAATTTGAATGACCTCTCATGGATTTGAATTTTCTAGCTATTAATGTCAGTGTATTGTATTGTAACAATTATCTAGATTATATCCATTTTCTTTTTGATTAATGGAAGCATATACAGTTGCAACTCATTTTTTGGAATTTTTCATATCATACTCTCAGTAAATTTATTTGTGGAATCTTCTGTAAGTTTTGTATTGGTCCATAGATTCCCGTGAGCTCAATTTTAATATGGTATCAAAGCCTCAGTGGGACAAGGAAATTCTTCTTCTACAGATTTCATGTTTGATCTATGAAGCAATTTAAGCAAAAGAAATCAAAAACATTCCAGCTCTGAATTGGAAGCGGAGATTTTACCATATAATTCCTGGAATCTCAACCTTGTTGATCAATCTTTCTTGATTGACTAAGCCATGTGTGATGCAAACTCCAAAAGTGCAGGATTTTTTTACCTTACTTTGGTTTTTTTGTGTAATTTCAGGTACAATTCATATGGATTCGAAATTATCAGCTCCTCTTCTTACTCCATCCACAAGATATTCAGAATGGAAGTTGAAGATGATTTCCTCTCTAAAGAGACAAGATCTCTATGAGGTGTCTATTGGACTTGGTAAAGAGTCTTATGAGGATGAGAATGATTGGATAAATGATGGTCATAGAAATTTTGGAACAATATGTTTGGCCATTTGTCCAAGCTTGTGCTACCTTATTGGTTCTACTGAATACCCAAAGGATCTTTCGACAAAATTGGATAGAACCTTTGGCAAGCACAATGAGGATTATAATATCAATTTGGAGATCACACCCATCACCACAATATTTTTTTATTCAAAATTCTTGGCCTCTACTCTCTTTGATGAATTTGTTCAATATGAAGAAGAAGTAGAATCTTCCTCGTAGTCAATTCGAATTGAAGAAAGTCTCCTTGCAGTAACTCCTTCTCTTGCTACTCCAGAAGTTTATCAACTCCTTGATATCTCATATTCTCATATGGATGATCCAGAAGAATACATTCAAATCTTTGATATTGAAGAAAAACTCTCCTTCCATTCTATGCAAACATTCTCCAGTGTTTCTACTTTAAATTATGTCTAAAATTTTCCAGTGATTTCTTCCGAAAGTGAAGAAGAATTCGGTTTCTCTCCCTCTAATATTGTTGCTGGTGTGCAGATAAGTAATACCTTGGATATTTTGGAGATAATATCATATTTTATGAGTTATCCATTTACTCTTATTAATCTGTAGCTTCCTGCAAATTCCTATAGGGTTGCATGCACCAATACTCATAATTTTGAAGAAGGAGAAAACTGTGCATCTACCATCTCGGTGGACCACACTTTTGGATCTGATATGAAATTATTTGGATTTGATATGATATTATTTGGATCTTATATGATATTATTTGGCTCAAATTCTAAGTTCCAAGAGCCTTCAGTCATGCTTGTAGCTGGTCTCTTTCAAACTTGTTGTTGTGGATTTGATGTTAGTTTCCTCTTATGAGTTTGCCGATGTTGTATTTTTTGAATCATTGGTTATTTATGAAGCTATATAATATTATGGATCTTATTCATTTTCTCTCCAAAGTCACAGGGATTCTCTACCTTTGATCACATGCTCATCTCCTCGCAGAACTAGTAAAGAGGGAGACATTTTGCATCCGCCTAGACACTTACTCCTAACATTATGGGATGATATTACCTCACATGGTTTGTTTTTCAGGTCTACAATATATCATTTGCTTGGTTATTCCTCAGATGGTTCAAATTATCAAGCACTTTCCCTCTTATCAGTTGATTTCAATTTCTCTACATGGGTCCAATTTTCATCCAGCAATTGTCTATATTTCTAATTTAGTTGAGCATATTCTTCTTCTTCCAAAGAGGAACATTCATATGTACATAATCATTTATTTTGGATGGATAAGTTCACATGCCAGGCCCCAGGATACCCATGGACAGAAGGACAATCTTGATCCTAATTCTACCTGCTTAGTTTGAGGGGGGGTATTTTTCCCATGAAGTTTTTCCCCATTTCCTTGTTTGTATTAAGCAGTTACTTGTTGAATTTTAGCTGTAATAGGTGACCTCTGGTCTTATTTACCAGGTCCCATAATTTTTCAAGTTAGCATTTAGGGGGGTGTTAGGATTATAATCCTCCCTTGTCCAAACTGGCCAATTTATCCTAACTTAGGAGTCATTTGGTCATTATTGAGTCACTAGTACCATTGGGTCCACTTAGTGTAATGGGGCCACATGTACCAGTAACTAGAGTGTGGTAAACATAGATTGAGGCTAACTGCACTTGCATGCATCATTTTAGGCACCTCCTATACAATTCCCTACAATTTAGGAGCCAATGGGAGTGTCATCACCAACCTCCTCCAGTTGTTGACAGTTGGTGACCAGTAAATCCTAGTTATGAGTCAGTTACATTCAGTTAGATGTAGTCTAGTTCAGTTAGCGCTAATATTATCATGGATGCATATGGGAAGGAATCCTTTCTCACCTACCACATCAATTAGACTAGTTTAACCGATTATAACAGACTGAAAGACTGAATTAGACAATTGGAGATAGCTAGTTAAGCTCCGATAGTGGTCTAGGCACTTGCAGTTAGCCATACAGTCAGATTGAGTTAATCAATTCCAATTACCTCTCATGGATTCAAATTGTCTGGATATTAATATCAATGTATTCCATTGTAACAATTATCCAAATTGTATCCATTTACTTTTTTATTAATGAAAGCATATACAGTTGCAACTCATTTTTTGCATTGTTTCATATCATATTCTAAGTAAATTTGTTTGTGGAATCTTCAGTAAGTTTTGTCTTGGTCCATAGATTCTCGTGAGCTGAATTTTAATAGGAGTGCATTTTTATATCAATAAAACAATGAGAAACATCTTTGACAATCCATAAAGATCTATTAGTTGGGAAATAAGTATAGGTTTAGGGTGTGTTCAAGCTAATGAGAGTCACTTTTGACACGTTAGATGCAATAGAAAACTAGAAAAATAGACATCCCTCAACTTACATGGATACTTTGAGACACACACACAATGAATCTTGGGATGAGTAAAAAAGGTGAAATGTAGGAAATTGAAAGAAATTTCCAAACATATAAATGTTTCTATTGAAAATGTTCTTATTTTTCTAAGTTTCAATAATTTTTAATAGGAAATTTTTATTCTTTAGATAAATTATAAGGTATATGTTTTTTTGGGTGCAGTCTCTGACTCCCTAAATGATAAAATCAACTTAAAAATCATGGTAGAGATATAGAGTACAACTAGTACTAGTGGAGCACTATTTTTCCAAAAAATGATATTAATTTTTAAATTTGTTTTCAATTATCTAAGTGATCAAACCTTGAAAACAGTACACCAAGTGTGGGTGAAACCTTTGAAGGTCTTAATGCAATTATTTCAAAATGGTTTTTTTATAGCATGTAGTGGTCAGTGTTCTTTAATGTACCATACTTTTTTTTTTCAAAATGGTTGAGAAATGGAAGAGTTACGGATGAAACACTAGCTATGTGTATTTTGAGTTAAGGAGTCATGACACAAGTAAAATAAGAAAAAAATAGAAAATTATAATATTTTTTAAAAAATTACATATTTGGAATCTACAGGAAAAATGTTATCTCAGTCTAAAGTTTCAGAAGAAAAAAAAATTATTGTGTGTAGTGTACGACGATGAGGGGTGAAACACAATCATATTGAGAAAATTGGTGAGATACCTAATTAGCTATGGTTTACCATATTCCAAACCACATGTTTGATTAACATGAAGCTAAGTCTAAAGTAGACAGATAGGAAGAGTGATGACACCCAGACATGTGACAAGGCTCTGTCTTAGTTAGTGCTAAGAAAAGAGAGCACATTTATTTTAAATTCAAAATTTACTTTCTTTCCTATCTAGGTGCACGTTTTAAACTTAAATTTTCCTTTCAAAATTCATACATGTTTTATCTCTACAAAGCACATACACGTTTTGGTAAAAATAAAATTTACCTTAGGGGTAAGGGGGGAAGGGGGTTGAGAGAGATAGATAGATTGAGATTAGGGTTGGGGTGTAGGGGTTTAGGGAGGATTAGGGTAGTTAGCAGGAAGAAGGTGTAAGGGGTTAGAGTAGAGAGAGAGATGGAGGGGCAATTAGGAGAGACATAGTGTGAGAGGAGTAGGGGATAGAGGGGGGGGGTAGGGTAAGGGAAATTAGGAGGGAGAAAGAGAGGGGAGGGGGGTGTGGTTCTGGGTAGGGAGGTCATGGAGGGAGAGAGAGAGGTTATTGGGGAGAGATAAAGGGGTGGGATCAAGGTGTAAATAAAGGAGTAATGGGGAGAAAGAGTGATATATGGGGTTAGTAAGGGTTAGGGGGAAGATGGGCAAGAGAGACAGTGATGAGGAGGGGGGTTAAAGGTATGAGGAGGAGTAGGGGGGTGACATAGTGAGAGAGAAGATTAGTAAGGGTTATGGATATGGAAGGGAGAGAGAGAGAGATGAGTTGGGTGAGAGAGATGGGTGGGGGCTATAATTAGGTGAAGGAGTAGAGGCGTATGTGACCAAGTGAGATACAATTGAGGTGTATATGGCTTGGGTCATTAGGGATAGGGGGAGGAGGTAGGATTGGTGGGGAGAAAGAGATAGAGATCCTAGTGTGGGAATGTGTAGAGGAGGTTGTGGTAGAGAAATAAATATAGATCAAGGTGGGGGTGGTGGTAGTGGCTTAGAGAGGATTAGGGAAGTTAGAGAGGATGGGCGTATAGGGTGGGGTAATAGAGATAGAGAGAGAGAGAGAGTGGGGGG